>JAPXFQ010002989.1:0-255731 GCA_028564705.1 Apricaphanius iberus
CTTCCTAGCTTTTGACATTCTACCTGGCTACTAACATTAACCTATCTCTTCCTAGCTACCTGTCTAACCTGTCTCTAACTGCCTATTAACATATCTCTAACTGTAAGCTTTGTCAAAGAGGAAAGTTTTAAGCCTAGTTTTAAAGATATACGAATTGTCTGCTTCACGAACCAACCCTGGGAGCTGGTTCCATAGGAGGGGAGCCTGATAGCTGAAAGATCTGCCACCCATTCTACTTTTAGAAATCCTAGGAACTACCAGTAAACCTGCAGTGTGAGAGCGAAGGGCCCTGTTAGGAACATATGGAACAATCAGGTCTCTTATGTATGATGGAGCTAAGTTATTAAGAGCTTTATATGTCAGAAGGAGGATCTTGAATTCTATTCTAGATTTTACTGGGAGCCAGTGAAGAGAAGCTAAAAGAAGGGAAAACGTGATCTCTTCTTTTAAAATTCATCAGAATCCTAGCAGCAGCATTTTGGACTAACTGAAGACTTTTAATTGTTTTCTGTGGACTACCTGATAATAAAGAGTTACAGTAATCCAGTCTTGAAGTAATAAAGGCATGGAATAGTTTTTCAGCATCATTCCTGGACAGGATGGTTCTAATTTTTGCAATATTCCTAAGGGGAAAAAAGGAAATCCTAGAGACTTCTTTAATGTGAGATGTAAATGACATATCTTGGTCAAAAATAACACCGAGGTTCTTTGCTTTATTAAAGGAGGCTAATTTAATGCCGTCTAGGTGAAGGGGTTGACTAAGTAGTTTATTTTTCAGAGCTTCTGTTCCAAAGACGAAAACTTCTGTTTTATCAGAATTCAGAAGCAAGAAGTTTAGAGTCATCCAAGTTTTTATGTCTTCCAGACATGCCTGTAGTCTACCTAACTGATTGGATTCATCAGGATTTATGGATAGATATATAGCTGTGTATCATCTGCGTAACTATGGAAATTTATCCCATGCTGCCTAATTATTTTACCAATAGGAAGCATATATATAGTAAAAAGAATCGGCCCAAGCACTGAACCCTGTAGTACTCCGCATGTAACTATTGAGGTTGAGGAAGATTTATCATTTACCTGAACAAACTGAAATCTGTTAGAAAAATAAGATTTAAACCAGCCTAGTGCTGTTCCTATTATACCGACACTTTGAAGCCTTTCAATGAGAATATTGTGATCAACAATGTCAAAGGCAGCACTGAGATCTAACAGGACCAGAATGGTCACCAGTCCATTGTCTGAGGCTATGAGAATATCAATAGTAACCTTCACCAGAGCTGTTTCAGTGCTATGATGAGCTTTAAAGCCTGACTGAAACTTCTCAAACAGCTCATTATTGTTTAAATGCACACATATCTGGTGTGCCACTATTTTCTCAAGCATTTTAGATAAGAAGGGAAGATTAGATATCGGTCTATAGTTAATTAAGTCGTTTTGATCAAGAGATGGTTTCTTAAGTAGAGGTTTAATTACAGCAATCTTAAACTCCTGTGGTACATATCCATTGACTAAGGATAGATTCATTATATTTAAAATTGGAGCAGCGATCAGAGGGAAAACTTATTTTAAGAGTTTAGTTGGGATTGGGTCTAAAACGCAAGTTGAAGGTTTAGATGAAGCTGATAATTTTAGTACATCAGAAGGTTCGGCTGCATTAAAGCAGTTTAAGCGTATATTAGGTTCAACCATTTTTGATGTTGCCTCATTAACTAAGGAGGAAGCAAGCATATTGGGAAGGTTCCCAATTATTTTATTTTTTATAGAGTCTATTTTATTTATAAAGAATTGCATGAAGTCATCACTACTAAGAGCTTGGGGAATGGTTGGCTCGATAGAGCTATGATCCTGTGTGAGTTTGGCAACTTTATTAAAAAGAAACCTAGGATTATTTTTATTCTCCTTTATTAAAGATGAATAATATGCTGTTCTAGCTGTTCGAAGGCTCTTTTTATATAGCAATAGACTATTTTTCCACACTAAATAGGAATCCTGTAAATGCGTGGAGCGCCATTTTCTCTCTAGTTTTCTAACGTTCTTCTTCAGGGTACGTAGCTATGAATTAAACCAGGGAGCTAATCTTCTAATGCTGGCCACCTTCTTTTTCAGTGGGGCAACTTTGTCTATTGCCAGACGCAGGGAGGAATTAACGCTATGAACTAGAACGTCAAGTTGTGAGGGGTTACGAATTAAATCACTGTTTTCTATTGTACTTTTATGTACTGAGTAAATTAAAGTTGGAAGAGCTTCTTTAAAACTTGCTACAGCATTGTCTGATAACGTACTGGTATATTAAGTTTTCTTTCAGGTTTGATATGATCTGTTAGAGTAAGTTTAAAAGTGATGAGGAAATGATCAGACAGGATAGGGTTATGTGGAAAGACTTATTTCGTCACAGTCAATGCCATAAGTCAGCACAAGATCTAAGGTGTGGTGACCGCGATGGGTTGGTCCCTGCACATTTTGAGTAAAGCCTATTGAGTCTAAGATAATGTTAAAAGCTGTATTTAGACTATCACTTTCACTATCAACATGAATATTGAAGTCTCCGACTATAATGACTTTATCAGTGTTTAAAACTAAGTCAGATAGAAAATCTGCTATCTGATCTAAAAATTGAGATTAAGGGCCTGGTGGACGATATAAGACCACGAATAAAAGTGGCTTTACTGCTTTGTTATGTGTATGAGGAAGGCTAAAGATTAAATGCCCCAAGGAACTGTAATTATTATTTTTTTGGAGATTAATTAGTAAATCTGAATGAAAGATGGTGGCTACACCACCTCCTCGACCAGTACTTCGAGGGACACTAAAGTTTAAGTAGCTAGGGGGAGTTGACTCATTTATTATGACATGGTCCTCTTCCTGCAACCATGTCTCTGCAAGACAAAACAAATCAATATTATTTTCACAAATTAAGTAATTTACTAAGAGTGTTTTTGAGGGGAGAGATCTTATGTTTAGTAAACCACATTTAATTGATTTGTTTTTATGTTCAGTCCGAGTTTTATTTATCTTTATGAGATTTTTATACTTTGCTCTAGTAGCATTAACTTTTAATTCATTAGTTTTGGGTAGTGGACGGGAAACTATCTCTATAGGGTAGTGGGTGGGTGGCAGTCCCTGATCCCTGAGCTGGACTCTGGGTTCCCTGATCTGGACTCTGGGTTGTCACGGCTTTGGGGAACTAGAGATAACCCTATCAATGTTCCTGGAAAGAAGCGAAGCTCCGTCCTCGGTGGGATGGATGCCGTCTCTACGTAACAGTCCAGGTTTTCCCCAGAAGGCCCCCAGTTATCAATGTAGCCCACATCGTTTTCTGGACACCACCTTGACAACCAAAGGTGGAACGAAAGCATACGGCTGTACATGTCATCGCTAGTACGATCAGGCAGGGGACCAGAAAAAATTACAGAGTCAGACATCTTTTTGGCAGCCCTACACACCGAAGCTACGCTAATTTTAGTGACCTCCGATTGCCGTAACCAGGTGTCATTTCCACCAGCATGGATAACGATCCTGCTGTGATGCCGTTTGTCCTTGGCCAAAAGCTTCAGATGGGACCTAATGTCCGCAGCTCTGGCCCCTGGAAGGCATTTGACTGTGGTCTTTCGTGTCTCTGGAGCCACGTTTCTAACTATGGAGCTGCCAATTACAAGAATCGGCCTCTCCTGCTCGGCGGGTGCGTCGCTGAGCGGGGCGAACCTATTGTTCAGAGAAAGGGGCTGGAGGTTGGCCGCGAGCTGGGGTCTGGCGCTAGGCTTCCTACGAACCATCACCCAGCTCGCCTCAGATCCCGGCTGCACAGGAGCTGTTGGAGGACGGTTAAGGGGTCCTGTCCTAATTGACTCCGCGCTAGCTAATGCTGGGCCTGGCCGTTCTACAGCTCGGAGCCGGGCCTCTAGCTCAGAAACCCTCGCCTCCAAGGCTACAAAAATGCTGCACTTAATACACCTACCAACTTCACTAAATGAGGCGGAGGAGTAACTAAACATCTGACAAAGAGAGCAGGAGAGAGGAGGAGGTTCAGAGAGAGACGGAGGAATAGGAGACAAAGCTGCCGAAGCCATGCTAGTCGTGAACTAAGCTAACCTAGCGGTACCTTACCAAGCCCAGAAAACCAGTGTAACGCTTAAGAGTCCCAGAACGCAAAGAACACCAACAGAAAATAAAAGTTTTAATGTGTTTGTGTGATAAAGCAACTCAGAAAAACTTCTGGAAAGAGAAAATTAGATTAATTCAAGAGAGAGAGAAACCCCGACTTGCTACAACCGAGTGAGTCACCAAACAGGAAATGACGCGATACGTCTTACCAACGCAGTCTCATCAGTAGTCAGCAGTTAAATCCACTTTCTGGTTGGAAACAAGAGGACAACTGTTTGCTTGTTGTTTGCTGGTTTCTCTGAGTCAGCTGGAGCTGTACAGTCATGGCAAAAAGTTTTGAGAATTACATAAATATTGAAAATTGGAAAAGTTGCTGCTTAAGTTTTTATAATAGCAATTTGCATAAAGTCCAGAATGTTATGAACAGTGATCAGATGAATTGCATAGTCCTTCTTTGCCATGAAAATTCCTCTGTATGTCATTTGCTGTCATTAAAGGACCTGCTGAGATCATTTCAGTAATCGTCTTGTTAACTCAGGTGAGAATGTTGACGAGCACGAGGCTGGAGTTCAGGCTGATTGGGTTAGAATGGCAGACTTGACATGTTAAAAGGAGGGTGATGCTTGAAATCATTGTTCTTCCATTGTTAAAGGCGCAGTGTGTAAACAAGCATGCGGTATCTGTGTCTTTGAAAACCGCTCTAGTTGGACCTCCGTTGTTGAGTTTCTTACTCAAACGCTCAATTCCCTGAAAATGATCTATTTGCAGCAACATGACGAGCACATCAGTCTCTCTTTCATCGCTTGGAACTCGCGAAGAGGAAAAAATGTATTTATGGCGACGCTTTTTTGCATTCTGAGGGGAAATCAATGTTTTAATAGCGGGTGTGTTCCGTGCGTTTTGTGTGTCCGGGCTCTTGTAGAAGTAAAGACGTCATCTAATATGGCTTTCCCCTGAAAAGAGGACCCGCGCCTATGTATTTTAAAACTGATTTTTAAAGTCATATTTTACACTATCACCAATATTTTGCAATTCATGTGCTTTACGTAATTATTATAACATATTTTAATGGCCATTTTCCATGATGTACTGCAAAAACTACACACTGTCACTGTAACCATGGTGACCTGCAAAGAAACACCAGTGCAGAGCTTGCTCAGGAATGGCAGCAGGCAGGTGTGAGGCAAAGACTTTTGGAAGATGGCCTGGTGTCAAGAAGGGCATCAAAGAAGCCACTTCTCTCGAAAAAACCGAGAGGAAAAAAGGTGAGCGCTACCATCAGTCCTGTGTCATGCCAACAGTAAAGCATCCTGAGACCGTTCATGTGTGGGGTTGCTTCTCATCCAAGAGAGTGGGCTCACTTACAATTTTGCCCAAAAACAGCCATGAATAAAGAATGGTACCAAAACACAATCCAACAACAGTTTGGTGAAGAACAATGCATTTTCCTGAACCATGGAGCACCGTGCCATAAAACCTGTTTCTGAAGTTGTTTGCTGGAAATAGCTTGTAGGAAACAATTGTTACCAACCTGCATTTCTCTCTGTTTCAGCCCCTTGCAGATTTTGCTGGTTCTGCTCCTCATTACATATTCATGAGCTGCTGTTAACTTGGCCACGCCCACCACTCACATAGTGACTGTTACCACTATGTGTGAAATGTGTGAAAGTTACGGATATGGCTGCTGCAGTAATCCAACCATACAAAAAACTATTCAACCATACAAAAAAAATAAAAAAGTAGTTCAACAATACATACTCAGAGAATTTAGCAAGATACTTCTGAATGGTTATTGAAGAAATGACTTAAAGTTAAAATAATATATTTAACTGCTTACTATGGATGGGTACCGAAACCCGGGATTAAATTAGCCCCAGGGCTGATTCTGACAGTCCACCCGGAAGCTCCAGCCTTATCGGTCCTCTTAACGGTAAAATTAAGGTCGTATTCATCTTTTGCGGGAGATATAAACACAAGCCAAACACTGTATTGGCAGCCCGGTCCTCCTTAACACAAACACACGGCGTGGGGACTGAAGGTGCGAGGAGCCACTGCTGCGTTATGACTAGAAGCTCCACACACCAGTAGACATGATGGCAGAACGAACAAAACGATCCAAACTTTGGCTTCATTTTACAAAAATAGAAGGAGACAATGCACGCTGTCACAAATGTTATAAAAGCACTGCTTGCAAAGGCGGGAACACGAGTAATTTGACCAAATACTTTGCTAAAATAAACAAAATACAAACAGAGAGAGGCAAAGTGTTTGACCGCCTGAGTGCTGTAGCATTAGGATGCAGCGGTACAGAAAATGGATGGGTGGATGTTATATTGTTGTTTTCAATGTTCTTAGGGCTTATTTTGCACTACACACTTTAGCATTCAAAATCTTTCATTTTGGTTCTTAATTGCATTGTTTATGGGGAAGTTATGTTTGATATTTTTTATTTGAATACATTACATTTTTTAAAATAGACAATATTTTTAGTTTTTGATATATAAAAAGTTAAGTTATTAATTTCTTACTTTTTATTTTGTAGTTATTTATTTTCTGTGCTTTGCTGTCCCAATTATTAAAAAATAGAACAATTATAGTTCATTATTTGTGTTTTTCCCCTTTTGTTTTAGTCTTTCAAAAAAAAAAAAGTACAGATAAGGATACAGATAAAGTACCGGATCGATAAGGAGTATCGTTAAGAGTCATAGTATTGATAAATCCTTAAAGATACCCATCCCTACTGCTTGCCTGGTATTTTGATTGTATAATTCAATGCAATTCACAGACAAACATTCCAACCAGTTAAAAGTTTTTTTATGTAAGGAATCCCAGCAGGTTGCATTGTCATCGACTTGAGGTTGTGCCTGGATCATGCAGACTCCAACCACAGCAATTCCTCATACTGAGCAACCATGTAGCGACAGTGGAGAGGAAAAAACTCAGATCTCTGATGTACGATGGAGCTTGATTATTAAGGGCTTTATAATTAAGCAGGAGGATCTCAAATGTTGTTGTTTTTTAATCCCACTATTATCACCCCAGTGTTCCTACCTAAGTACAGTCCTGGGCATTGCCTTCCCTCTGCTGACCGCAGGAGGGCCCAGCACTGAAGCTCAAGCCTCCTTCCTGCTTGAGGAGTGAGCAGGCCCATTTTGTCACCCGAGGGGGTGGGGTTCCCCCAGCTGGACGTAGCGTGTGGAAGGATCACACTATTCCAGCCAAATCCTCTCCAACCCCTCAGGCGCCTCGGTCAGCCAGGAGGAGGCAGTATATAGCCCAGAACTGATGCATGTTTTTTGTGGGAGTAGCTCACATTAACTACTCAAGGGAACACGGGGAGAGCAAACAGGTCAGTGGATGACGCAGTCAACATGGCTCTCCACTACATTCTGCAACACCTAGACTCTGCAGGTACCTACGCTCGGGTCCTGTTTGTGGACTTCAGCTCTGCATTTAACACCATCGTCCCAGAGCTCCTCCACCAAAAACTGTTCCAGCTCACCGTGCCTCCCTCCACCTGTCAGTGGATTACCAGTTTCCTGACTGACAGGAGGCAGCAGGTGAAACTGGGTAACTTCATATCCAGCACCCGGTCCCTCAGCATCGGCGCCCCCCAGGGATGTGTTCTCTCCCTACTGCTTTTCTCCCTTTACACCACTGATTGCACGTCAAGAGACCCTTCTGTGAAACTCCTGAAGTTTGCAGATGACACCACCGTCATTGGACTCATCCGTGACGGCGACGAGTCTGCATACAGAAGGGAGGTGGAACAGCTGGTCCTCTGGTGCAGTCAGAACCACCTGGAGCTAAACCCGCTCAAAACTGTGGAGATGACAGTGGACTTCAGGAAGAGACCCCCTGCAACATCTCCTCTCATAATCACCAACAGGCCAGTCCCCACAGTAGAGTCTTTCAGGTTCCTAGGATCCACCATCACACGGGACCTGAAGTGGACCTCCCACATTGACTCTATAAGGAAGAAGGCCCAGCAAAGGCTGTACTTTCTGCGTCAGCTCAGAAAGTTCAACCTGCCTCAGGAACTGCTGACCATATTCTACACAGCAATAGTCCAGTCTGTCCTGACCTCACCCATCTCTGTCTGGTTCGGATCCGCCACCAGGCAAGACAGGGACAGACTGCAGAGAACAGTCAGGTCCTCAGAGAGGATCATAGGTACTGATCTTCCCTCCATTGAGGACCTATTCCGGGCCAGAGTCAGGAAGCGGGCCAGAAAAAACACCACTGACCCCTCACACAATCTGTTTAGGCTCCTCCCCTCAGGCCGGCGTTACAGAGCGCTGTATGCCAAAACCACCCAACACAAGAACAGTTTCTTCCCCCAAGCTGTCGCTCTGATGAACTCTGAATAGTCACAGAGTGTGAGTCTGATATGGAGGAACAAACACACCCTCAGCACACACCCTCAGCACCCACAGCGTCCCTGGCAGGAATCGACCCCAGGACCTTCTAGCTGTGAGGTGAGCTGCGCTACCAGCTGCGCCACCGTGCAGGAGGCGGCTCTTAAACTCTATTCTGGATTTAACAGGGAGCCAATGGAGAGAAGCTAAAACAGGAGAAATGTGATCTCTCTTTTTAATATTCATCAGAACTCTTGCTGCAGCATTTTGGATCAACTGTAGGCTTTTAATTGCATTTCGTGGACTTCCTGATAAGGAATTACAGTAGTCCAGCCTTGAAGTAACAAATACATGGACTAGTTTCTCTGCATCACTCCTGGACAGGATGTTTTTAATTTTAGCAATATTCCGGAGGTGAAAGAAAGACATCTTAGAAACCTGTTTAATATGGGATTTAAATGTCATGTTTTGGTAAAAAATTACAGTGAGGTTCTTTACATTAATTATTACCAGAGGCCAAATTAATGCCATCCAGATGAAGTGACTGATATAGCAGTATTTGTATTTTGGCTGTTAACCCAGTTTTCTGTTTTTCTCTCCATAGAAGCTCCATTTGGTTAGGCCTTCTGGATGGGGAGCATCGATTCAGATGATGTTCCCAGTGACAGAACATCCTCCATGTCCTGTTATCAACTTTTTACTTTCTTTAATATAGAAAGTACTCTTACATTAGTTCCTTTGTTCTTTCTGTGTCTCTTCTCTGTCTTCTCAGACCCCCAGACGGTCGTGGGAGGACGGCTGGTCACCCTACAAGGTCTGAAGTACTGTGACAGAAGTGAGTGGGTTTGAGCATTTTTAAGAAAACCCAGTAGTCAACAATATCACTTTCTGTGTCAACATGTTATAATCCCCTACTATGATGACCCTAATAATACTTAACACCAAATTAGATAAGAATCTCCATTCTTTTGACAGTGGGAAAAACCAGAAAAAATACTTTATTTACCCACTGTATCTTAGCTGTATTAGAAACAAATCCTTGAAATATAATAGTGTGATGAATCAACACGGGTTTCCGTTTATGAACCGAATTCCTGGCATAAATTAGTTTTTGATATTCCAGTGTATTTTGACAGATTTGTATGTAGTATCAGCTTCAGAGCTTATGCAAAAAATTGAAAAGATTATGGTTTCTTGGCCAATATTGTTTGACTAATTTTACAACTGCTTTCAGCTCAAAGATATTGTTTTCCAGGTTTAATCAAAATTATTTTCAAGTAAAAGGGCATTCTTGATTTCACGATTTACATTTTATGACCTTATGTGAAAAACATCGATTATAGATTCAGTATAACGACAAAGAATAATCATTAGATCATAGAGGAATCATAACAATAATTAACACCATTACCCCATTCCCTTTTTAATTTATGTTCTGAATGTCTTACTTTGGGAGGTTTCCCATACAAAACCATAGACAAAGAAATCTGATGTACAATGGTAAATAATTTGAAACTACATAATAACTCAGTTTGGAAAAAAGAAAAAAGTTACTTTTAAAACTGGAGAAAATAAAATTAAAAAACAACAGCATTCCAGTCTTTATCACAAAACAGATTTAATTTAATATCTCTTTATTTTTTAAAATAATTAAACATTTGTATTCTTCCAACCCTTTTGATCTTTTTTTTTCAATTTTGAATCATATTACATCTGGGCCATTCTACACCACACATCAATTCTGCAAGGGAGGAAGGGACCATGTTGTGGCAGATCGTTCTCAGAAGGTCCCAACATTTGAACCCAATCTGCTCCATGCTTCCACGTCACATTTACCCCAACCCAACCTCGCTCATGTCTAGGCGCCTCACTTACATTCTCTCACCCCCCTACCCCCCCCAAAAAAAGATATACATATATATCTAATGAACAAAAAATATTGAAACGATAAAAACCAAGAGCAGAGGGAGAAAAGTGAGGAAAAAAAATAACATACTAAAAGGGGAAAACACACCAACATGTATAGTAGGAAATCTTGTTCCATAATACCTCTTTATATACTGGATAATCCTCTCCACAATTCCTAAGCAAAAAAATAAATGCTAAATTACTACAAGATACAGGAATATCAGGGTACTGCATTAAATAATGTACAGGATCATCTTTAGTCACTGTCGCTGTAATACTGTGTAGTCAACTCAGCGCCCCCCAGTGGCTAAAAACAGGAAGAGAATTTTGAGCACGTCATTTTTTTTATTGTTTGTATCTTGAAGTCTTAGTTATGGCAGGCTGTTACCAGTGCCAGACGGCTACCAACGTCGACTTATTCAGAATTTCTCATGGAGGAAGTTAGAGTGTGTTTACATGCAATGCACTGAGCGGAAGACGTTCCACTAGAGAGAAAAAAAAAAAAAAGAAATTCATGAATTGAAATGCTTGTCAAAAAACCCCTAATCACTATACAAAGAATAAAAAAATGGAAACAGTGGCTGTACTTCAGCCTATAATAATATCTACTTTAAAAGTGGATATTCTTTGCCATTTCTGCCTCTGCCACCATCAGATGGCACTAAAGCAACTAACCCTGGACCTCATTATGGGATCACCAACTTGAACAGCAACTGAATCAGGCTTTAGATGTTCTAAGCTGGAGGCATTTCCAGGAAATGATACTTCCGCTGTTTTATAAGCAGCTGCTGTTCATCACTGACCAGTATAATCAGCAATGGCTGTTTCCTCATGATCAACTCCGACTGATGATCAGAGGGACAAATGCTAAACTTCATCTCCATTCATTAAAGCTAAAAACCCAGCATGCACTCAATTCTGGAAAAATCAGCTTAAGCTCCCAGACACGTGCTTTCATGGAGAATGTTTAATGATTCTCAGGCTAACCAGGCCTACGTCGTTAGTTGGAGAATCAAACGGTCTAGTTTTCCTGGATATGCATGTAAACACACTCAGAGGGCCGTTTCCAGAGTTGGTCTGTTTCCCACGATGGACAACCTGCCAACAGCTGAGTGAGAACAATGTTCAGAATTCATTTTCGAGGATGAAGCATAATCTAATCAAGTCCAGGCAACACACATGGTGGAGACAGGAGAGGGCTACAAGTTCATGTGGGAGGTGCCTGAAAGCTGAACACAAAAAGAATGAATGAATCAAACACAAGTCTTCTTTGATGCTTTCTTGGGTTTTTGTTTAGATCCCCTCACAGACACCTCCAGTCATTTTCTTCATTTCTGTTTTTTTTTCCTTTTTTATTATTCTTATTCTTTTTATCTGTTGCAATAACATCAGTTCAGAGGAAAGAATTATTTACAGTGCTGCTGAAATAATGAAAACAGACGTGATGAATCTACAGTAAAGTAAGTCGCACAAACACAAGAGGAACCAAAAGGTAAAAACCAAAGGATTAAGAAACCAGCAGGTGGTGCTGTGGAAGTCTAGAGGCCACAGCCATGGCTGAAGTGGAGGGCAGGGTGTGGAGGAAAGTAGGAGCTGGACATGGAGGATGATGGGAGCTCGGCACTGTCTTTGTTAAGTGGGGATGATCCCGTCACCCATAAGGCCCCGCTTCAGCTCCAGGTCCTCCAGCTTCTTCCACAGCTCCTCACGCTCCTTCTCCTTCTTCTTCTCCCTGGAATAGCAGCGTGCAGAGACACAATGAGCCGACAGACAACAGCTGAGGACACGAGACAGGTCAACATGTCTGGACAGCGCACCTGGAACTAACGCTCACCTGGACTTTCAACATGTGTCTACAGAACCTGGGGAAACTTTAAGACAGAGCCACACACAAAATAGTACATGACTGTGAGGTAGAAGAGAAATAGTTCACACTTTTCCTCATTTATGTGATAAACAGTAAGTAAACTGGGTTGTTTCTCTGATTCCATCTCCTTGAGTGAAGAGTTTCTCGAACCAGCAGCTCTTTATTAATCTGTTAATCGCTGCAAGCAGGATTCTAGAGATCTGGAGTTTTCCAAACCAACTAAAATCAGTCCTGTACTGCTCCAACTAATCGAATGGTTTGGACCAATCGTGTATTAGCATTGTGCTTTGGGGTGGGTGTTCAGGTATGACCATAGCAGTCAGTGTCCAGGCAAAGCAAAACAAACATGGTGGACGTATGCGTGGGAGCAGCTCCCGCTTGGATCTGCCTAGAGCTGAATTTAACAGTTACTGTGTTTGGCTAAAGACAAATGATGGTAGGCTGACAGTTACTGGCGTCCTCCAATCAGTTCCAAATATTGTAGCAGATGGCCCTCCTTTGTTTAGACACTTTGTGTAGGAGCAGTTCCCCATGGATGTGTAGACTCCACAGGGGGCGGGGCTACACACGGCAGGTTGCCAGTTTAGCTCTTTGTCTCTACTAGCGTTTAACACACTGAACATGTGAGACCACATGTTCAGTGGACCCAGACTGGACATCAGAACCCATTTACTGTACGTCTGTCAATAAATGTCAACACGGGACAATTGTCCTTGTGCTTCTATTGTAAACTGCTGTTGATTGATCATATTTATATCTTATAAAATGTTGGAATGCTACAAGCTAAGGGACAGACTGGAGAATGTGAAAACATTAGACCTGACCTGAATGTGGTTTGGACTTAAAGGTTGTGTGTGAAGCTACTTCCTATGATGATGATGATGATGAGACTACCAGGTCCTTACCGCTGACGGTCCGACTTGTAGGTGGCTGTGAGTTCATCAAACAAGGTACTGTTCATCTCCATGAAGGCCTTTAGAACATTGTAGACCAGCGCTACGATGGCCCTGAGACAAAATCATGAAAAAAACATTTCAGAACAGACTATAGAAAACTCCATTTATTCCTCTGCTTCATAGACAGTGCAGGTGTTCCTGTTGGAAATAAAGGAAAGAATAGTTCCATATGAAACTGAATCCAATAAATCGTCCCTCAGCACACAGCTGGGTCAGATCTTCTACTGCTCCTCATACTGAGCATTTCAAGTATAAATAATTTATTCCATGGTAAATGTCTAACATTTCCTGGAAGATTCATCCAAATCCATCCATAACTAAGTTGTTGTGTTAAAAGACAGATGGCAACATGGACTCCTTGACAGAGGAGATAAACTGCTGAGAAAAATATTCTGTCAAACTAAAACTGTTTCAGTTCCTTGTTCTACCACTAGATGCTGTGTGTACACATGATCAGAGATGTTCTGATGTTTATCAAATCAAAACTTTATTTATAAAGCACTTTTTTTAAGCACAGTTTCTCAAAGTGCTTTACAGATTTAAAACGATCCCCCAACCCACCCTCAAAAACAGAAAGGGAAAAATCACGCCCAGGTTCTTCACTTGTAAAGATGGATTAAAAGACAATGATTGTAGATTTGGTAAAAGTTTCTCTCTCTGAGCCTCAGGACGGATAACTAAAACCTCAGTTAAATCCAGGATTTAATGTCTAAAAAACAGTTTAAAAGTGCATCCATTGGCCGTGTGTCATCAGGAGACATGGAGATGTACAACTGTGTATCATCAGCATAACTGTGAAAGTTAACTCCATGTCTTCTGGTGACACTGCCAAGAGGGAGCATATACAGGTTAAAAAGCACTGGGCATAAAACTGAACCCTGGGGAACACCACATGTGATCTTATGGACCTTAGAGGAACAGGTATCCAGACTTACCATAAAAGTCCTGTCTGTGAGGTAGGATGTGAACCATTTATGAACAGCACCAGAGAGGCTGATCTCTTTTAAACGGGTTAAAAGAATAGTGTGGTCTACTGTATCAAAGGCAGCGCTTAGATCCAAAAGAACCAACACTGTCACCTTTTTAGCATCAAAGCTTAATCTAAAATCATTAAAAGAACCATCTCTGTGCTGTGGTTCATCCTAAAACCAGACTGAAATTTATCTAGGACATTATGAGCATTTATAAAATCATTAAGTTGAATAAAAACAAGTTTTTCTAAAACTTTGCTTAAAAATGTTAAGTTAGATACCGGTCTGTAATTGTTTAAATAATTAAAATCTAAATTGCTCTTCTTCAGCAGGGGCCTCACTACCGCCGCTTTAAAGGCAGCAGGAAAAACCCCGTCTGAAGGGAGAAATTCATAAAGTTTAAAATCTCATCTTTAAAAGAACCATAAAATTGCTTTAAAAAACTGGTGGGAATCGGGTCCAAAGCGCTTGTGGTGGGCCTCACTGAGGAGAAAACTTTATCAAGGGTCCCAGCTTCTACCAGGACAAAACTGTCCAGTGTTTCCTCTGGTGAAGGCAGACACTCAGATTTGTCTAAAACCATGTTAGTTTTATAGGATAAAATATTACATCTGATGGCGTCTACCTTCCCTCTGAAGTGGTTTGCAAACTCCTCACAGAGAGTGTTTGAGGGGTTTATGAAAAGTATTAGATGAATGATTAAGAATATTGTCAATGGTGGAAAACAGAATTTTGGGGTCATTTCTGAGATGATTCTGGAAAAGTATGCATTTCTGGAATTTCTTAAACGTTGTTGTATAATCTGAGATGTTCTATGTATATCTGATGATTTATTGTGATTTTATTTTTCCTCCATTTCCTTTCTGCCACCCTGCACCTCCTCTTTAATTTTTTAAGAGCTTCATTTCTCCATGGTACTGTACGTTTTGAATGTATGTTTACAATTTTAAGTGGAGCCAGCAGGTCGAGAGCAGATTTAAGCCAACTGTTAAAATCATTTACAATAAAATCACAGGGGGCAGGTAAAGGTATAGGAGGAATTTTTTTTAAAAACTTCAAGCAAACCTGAAGCCACTTCAGGGGTTAGAGGACGCTTCCTGACAGTTCTCACAGAGGTCTCTAATTGGATAAAACTGGTGATATTAAAAAACACACAGTAGTGGTCAAAGACAGCCAAGTCAACAACAGAGGACACACTGGTGGACATGCCATACGTGATAACAAGGTCCAGGTTGTGTCCTCTGTTGTGAGTAGGTTGCATGACATGCTGGCTAAAATCCATATAATTCAAAATATTTAAGAAATCGGTTAGTAAAGGATCTAAAAGGTTATCTATATGTACGTTAAAATCACCAGCTAAAATTATCATTTCATAGGAGTTGTGTGAAATTGATAAAAACTCTGAAAATTCTGGAATAAAAAGTGCATTCCTTTTCGGAGGCCTATAAACTGTGACACATAAAACCGGAGGAGTGCTAAAAACAGAGGCAATGTATTCAAAAGGGGTAAAATTATTAAATAAAACGGGTTTGGCGAAAAGAGTTGATGAACTTATACAAGCAGTTCCGCCTCCCCTCTGGCTACTCCTCGTAGAATAAGAAAAGTTAAAATTAGGTGGAGAGGCCTCTGTAAGAACAGCAGGGGCATCTGCACTCAGCCATGTCTCTGTTAAAAATAAACACTGAAGATTTTTGTCTAAAATCAAGTCATTTATTATAAAAGTTTTATTCAGCAGAGAGCAAACATTTAAAAGAGCCATATTAATAGTGGTTGGTGATGGAATGACTGTATGATTTACTGTAGGTGGGATTTTTAGTAACTTTTTAAGATTATTTGGGTTGCATTTTCTTAGTTTATAATTATTTGTTCGCTCTCTGCAGATAATAACAGGTATGAATAAAGTGGGGTAAGGTCCCAGTCCGATATGTGAGTTACGGTTAGGATCAGGGATGAGTTTACAGGAACAAGGGACCAGCTGGACAACAGGATGTGGTGGACGGGGCAGGGAGGGCAGGAACATTTCCACTCACAAGTGAAATATGGTAAATACCACATAATGTGTAGAATTGCTCCTACATACTAAATTCACACAGATCAGTGAGTCAGTACAGATGATAGATCAAAGACCAAGCCTGTCTACATTCTGTCTGCAAACATCAGATTTAGATACCAAAAGTATTCCTCTCATTGCTCCAATTCTCCTCCCAGGTGTACAGACATGTACCTTCATATCACAGTACCAAGAACAGCTGCAGTACCTGGAAAAACCTTACAAACTTACTTATGACAAAAATATTTGGAGGAAAAATGAATTAATTTAAATCTTAGTTAAAATTAGTTCATTGAAAAAAAAAATGACCGGGGAGGAACTTAAAATATATTTTTTTACATATTGTGAGAGTTATCCATAATTATCGATATCGATCAATATGACAATTCCCTTTATCAATATGCTCCTTTTCTATATCCTCCAGCTCCATCGGAGGTCACTAAAATTAGTGTTGCTTCGGTGTGTAAGTTTGCTAAAAACATGTTGGACTGTGTAATCTTTTCTGGACACCTGCCCGATCGGACCAGTGACGGCATGTTTAGCCGCATGCTGTCATTTCATCGATGGTTGTCTGAGCATGGGCTACATGGACAATTGGAAAACTTTTTGGGGAAAACCTGGTCTGATACTGAGAGACGGCATCCATCCCCCTTTGGATGCAGCAGCTCTTCTTTCTAGGTATCTGGACAGATTTATTGGTCATTGTAAAACACTGACAAACCAGGGTCCAGACCAGGAAGCAGAGTCGTAGTTTAACCCACCTCTCTGCAGCTTCTGTACTGTTACCCACTCAATACCCCATTGAGACAGTGTTTTACCCACGGCCAAAATAAAAATTAAAAAAACTAAAAGTTAACCTGACAAAAGCAAACTATGAAAATCTCATTAAAATAAATACGACTTGGACCAAACAAGAAAATAGAGTAATTAGAGGTGGTTTACTTAACATAGTATCCCTCTCCTCAAAGACTTTATTAGTAATTGATTCGATATGTGATAATGAAATGAATCTATTTTGCATATCAGAAACCTGGCTGCAGCTTGAGGATTTTGTAATTATAAATGAATCAACCCCTTCAAATTATCAACATTTTCACATTCCTAGAAGTACTGGGCGAGGAGGAGGAGTAGAAACCATCTTTCATTCAGATTTACAAATTCGCCCTAGAGCAATTATTAACTACAGCTCTTTAGAACATCTAATCCTTAGTTTTCCTCATCCAAACGTCAAAACATTAAAACCACTTTTGTTTGTGGTTTTGTATTGTCCACCAGGCCCTGACTCTCAATTCTTGGACCAGATTTCAGATTTTTTATCTGATTTAGTTTTTAACACTGATCAGGTAATTATAATAGGGGATTTCAATATCCACGTGGACATTGAAAGTGAGAGCCTAACTGCAGCATTTGCTATTATCTTACACTCATTTGGCTTTACTCAGAAAGTGAAGGGACCCACACACACTGGTCAACACACGTTATGCCTAGTTTATGCTTCTCCGTTTTGACGTATTCACACAACGCCATTATCCGTCAAGGCAAGGGCTCTCTGTCACCTACGCAAGAACGCATGGAGTAGACGCCCAATTTTTAACTATCCGTCTCCGTCAACAGATAGCGTCTGCATCTGATTGGTCAGTTCAGTAACAGCCAAAGATCGCTTCACCAGAACGGCGCTCTATAGTCACTGTAATCAGTAGTTAATGCATGAGTTAATGCGTTTGGCCACTATGTCCTTTAAATTGGAAGGATAATTTATCTAATCTGGTCTTTTGCCCGATTTTGAACACAAGGAGGTGTAAGAAAACAACAATAGTAAAAAGCTTTACAGCTTAATCAAAACTTTCTGTCTTCCATTGCTGTTTGAGGAAGAAATGTGTTCACAAGCCTTAAAAAAAACTGAAATGACACTGTGATAGTAGGCAGAAACACCATGAAAATTTAGCGTCCCCTGCTGTCCTGGTCGAGCAACGCTGAAAAATCTATAGAGTGTGGAGTGAAAAAGCGGAGTACTAAAAACGAAAAATGTCTCAGTCAATATGTCTGCGTCTGAGTGCAAATTTGCCGTCAGAGAAGCATAAACTAGGCTTAAGACGTTGTACTGACATTTGGCATTGAGTGTGATGAACTAATAGTCCCACATAACCCAGTCCTATCTGACCATTTTTTTGATAACCCTTGAATTTGCTTTACCCAACGTTCCAAAATCTGAAAGAAAATGTCATAACAGTAGAACTTTATCAGACAGTGTCGTAACAAGTTTTAAAGAATCTGTTCCATTCTAGCTTCCATATCCAGTTCAGAATACCACAGTGGATGGCAGTAATTCCAACACTAACTCGTCAGAAATTGATGGTCTGGTTCAACGCCGGGCTTTCCACAAGCACCGGCTGCCGGCTATATAGCCGACTACTCAATGAAGTCCAGCCGGCTACTAATTTATGACCAGGATGTGATTCCGCGCAATGCTGTGCACGACGTTAGCACGCCCATCGTATTTTCCCTTTCATACTTCAGCATGAGTCCCGCTGTGACACGGCTCTATTCTCCGCTTTCAAACTCCGCTGCTCCACCCGGTCCTTTAATATACTTTTGGCCGGTCGCACTGAACTAATATCCTTCCGCTCGCTTAAGTTGTACCCAGTGTTATCATGGGGCTCTTGACTCAGGTCTAGCTAAATGGACGATGTGGAAAGGCTAAGTCCACGGTGGTGGTGTTGTTAAACCAGGCTGTCGGAGCCGTCATGGACGAGAAGCAGAGCGTCATTTTGGTAATTCAGTTCTCCCTTCAAGCGTTCAATTAGTAAAAACGGATTCGTAAGAGTGTGTTTTCGTTTGTTTATAAGGGAGAATTATTTGCTGTTTATTTGTGTAGCCACCACTGCACTGTGAACGTGTCATGAACTGAAATGAAGAGATTTACAACCACAGAAAGCCCATTGATGCCATACTATGCCAGCTTGTATTGTCTGTTTTTTATTTTTAGCTGTGCAAATCAGTTTTTATTCCTACTTTATATGTTGTGTAATGATGATAATAATTTAGTGATAATAATAGTAGTAAAGTAATATTATATTTGAGCAAATGTCTGAGAAAATAATATAGCCTGCTTATTATTCAATTCAATTCAAAGATACTTTACTGATCCGGTCACTGAAGTGCTTGCAGCCCCCAGAGCAGTACTCCCAGTCACATAATAGTAGCAGTTGTGATAATAATAATAAAAAGTATTAGTAATCTTCTCCTGTTATGGTTCCTTCCTGCCCAGAGGTGTGAGAAAGATGCCACCAAAAAGAAAGTCCGATCAGCAGACTCTGGAAGGCTTCTTAAAGAAGAAAAGTGGTCAGTTTAAGTGCTTCAGAGTAGTATTAAGATTCTGTATTCATCCTAAAAAAGACATTCATTGTTCAAATCAAAACATTTTCAGATTTTTTCATCTTAATGGTGGCATTTTAATGTACACCTACAAGCTATATTGTTGCTGCTGCAATATTTTGAGTTGGGCATGGACTCTGATCCTGAATGGGAAGATGGTGACAACAGTGAAGTTGATTACTGCTGTTACTTACATTTACATTACATGGTTTAATGCAGAGTTGTGTACTTTAAAGCAGAATAATAGGAAACTGGAGAGAAAATGGTGCTCTACACACTTAAATGATTTCTTTCTAACTTGGAAAAATAGTCTACTACTTTATAAAAACGCCCTTCGAAAAGCTAGAACAGCATATTTGTCATCATTAATAGAGATAAATAAAAACAATCCTAGGTTTCTTTTTAGTACAGTTGCCAAACTTACACAGAGTCATAGCTCTGTTGAGCCAACTATTCCCCCTTCTCTTAGTAGTGATGACTTTATGGGCTTCTTCATAAATAAAATAAATTCTATAAAGAATAAAATCATTGGCATTCTCCCAAACATGATTAACTCTCTTTCAGTAAATGAGGCAGTATCAGAGAGAACTGTAGAACCATGTTTATGTCTGTACCTTTTTGATTAGGGCTGAACGATTTTGGAAAATAATCTAATTGCGATTTTTTTTCTTCAATATTGCGATTGATATTTAATATGCAATTATTTTTTGGGGGCTTTTGTCATGCATTTTTTAATTAATGCAATCAAAAATATAGTTTATTATAAACATATTTTTATACATAATTTATTCTATTCCATAAGATTATTTACTTATTTTAAGACAAAGGCAAATATTAACAACTTTATCTACTTTTAATCATCACACTCGATGGTCATCGGTGTCATTCTGCAATCAAGGTTTTCTTCCTTTTGATCCCAGCTAATAATTCCCTCTGGCTGTAATGTTTTCCTCCGTGTGGTTATCCAGGAAGTAGGATGCTTGAAGGATCAATCTCTGATTTTTAATTCTCCATCGATCTAATGCACTTTCAGACTCTGGTATGGCTCCGTAGAGCGGTTTGATCTCAGGTCAGTTGTTGCAAAATACTCCGCTGTTTTCGGTGCGGCTTTAACTTTCTGTCGGCATTTTTTATACAGCGCAGGTAAAATGTGGCTAAAATGTGTTCGTGAGATTAAATCGTAGCTTATTCATTATGGTTAACAAAGCATACTTTTGGCTATAAAACCCGTTATAGTACGAATTATTTCAGTGTGCCGTTTTTTTATGTTCATAAGGAGCGATTCTTTCAAACAGCTCGGTCAGCGATCCCTGTCGGCTGGAAGTTTGTTTACTGGAAATTTAAACACTGGTGGCGGTCAGTTTAGCCGTACAACTCTCATATATGGTGGTGTGATGTTTTTAGTTGTTGATAAAGGTTCGTACTGTAGCCTACCTCGTGAGGCAGCAACAATACCAAGACGGGTTCTTCATAATACCTGGCGTTGCGCAGCATCAACGTTTTCATAGCAGATATTATTTCTCACAACTGATGTACTGTTCCTCTTTGGTACTAACCATTGTGTAGTGTTGGATTCTGTTAAGCTTTAGGTCATTTTATAACAGGTTACAGTGCAGCGTTTCCTTCTCTCCCTGCGTTGTTTGCAAGTCACGTGACTTTACCAGATATGTTTACATCAAGTCAAATCGCAGCCTTTGTGATTAGGAAATCGCATTTTACCATATCGCGATTTAATTGCATATGCAATTAATCGTTCAGCCCTAGTTTTGATTCTGTTGAACTTTATGAATTATCACAAATATTAGCTTCATCTAAACCCACAACTTGTATGTTAGACCCAATACCAACCAAATTATCTAAGGAAGTGTTCCGTCTGGTTTCTGGCCTTATTATAGACAATATGAATCTATCTTTAATAAATTGATATATGCCTCAGGAATTAAAGGTTGCTGTAATTAAACCTTTACGTAATAAATCCTCCCTGATCAAGATGATTTAGCTAACTACAGACCTATATCTAACCTTCCTTTCTTATCCAAAATTCTTGAGAAAATAGTTGCTAACCAAGTATGTGAGCATCTAAACAGCAACAACCTGTTTGAAGAATTTCAGTCAGTTTTTAGAGCTCATCATAGCACTGAAACAGTACTGGTAAAAGTTACTAATGATATTCTAATGGTCTCAGATAATGGATTTGTGACTGTTCTGGTCTTGTTAGACCTCAGTGCTGCTTTTGACACAGTCGATCATAATATTCTCTTAGAAAGGCTTGAACATGTTGTAGGGATCAGGGGAACAGCACTAGACTGGTTTAAATCATATCTGTCCGACAGATTCCAGTTTGTTTATGTCAATGATAAATCTTCTTCACAGGTTCTTTGAACCAGAACCTTAAAAAGGAAACTGCTAAATCAATCACTTCATCTGGATGGCATTAATTAGGCCTCTGGTAATAATGTAAAGAACCTCAGTGGAATTTTTGACCAAGACATGACATTTAAATCTCATATTAAACAGGTTTCTAAGATGTCTTTATTTCACCTCCGGAATATTGCTAAAATTAGAAACATCCTGTCCAGGAGTGATGCAGATAAACTAGTCCATGTATTTGTTACTTCAAGCCTGGACTACTGTAATTCCTGATTATCAGGAAGTCCACAGAATGCAATCAAAAGCCTTCAGTTGATCCAAAATGCTGCAACAAGAGTTCTGATGAATATTAAAAAGAAAGATCACATTTCTCCTGTTTTGGCTTCTATCCATTGGCTCCCTGTTAAATCCAGAATAGAGTTTAAGATCCTCCTCCTTACTTATAAAGCCCTTAATAATCAGCTCCATCATACAGAGATCTGATTGTTCCATATGTTCCTAACAGAGAACTTTGTTCTCAGAATGCAGGTCTACTGGTAGTTCCTAGTATTTGTAAAAGTAGAATAGGAGGCAGATCTTTTAGTTATCAGGCTCCTCTCCTGTGGAACCAGCTCCCAGTTTTAGTCCATGAGGCAGATACTCTGTCTGTTTTTAAGACTAGGCTTAAAACCTTCCTTTCTGATAAAGCTTATAGTTAGAATGGCTTAGGTTATCCTGAGCTATTTTTGTAGTTATGTTGCTATAGGCTTAGACTGTTGGAGGTAGGGATGCAACGGGACAGGGTTAAGTACCGGACCGTTCGGTACGCCCTGCATGGGACAATCCGTCCTCCTGTACTGCGGGACTTTGGTACTGCTATTGATTTTGTGCTGGTAATTAGTTACTGCCGGCCCGACGTTACCAAACTGCGCCGCGCTCCCAGACAGAGGTGCAACAACCAGCTCGCTGTTCCCTGCTCCAGCAGTGAGGAGAAAAAAAATGTACACGGGTCGGTTGCGTTTTTTTCCGGAAATCAGCCCTGGTGTGAGGCGCTGCTAAAAATTTTCCCTGACTTGAGCGCTTTCTGCCCGGGCGGGCTCCTGCATTCAGGGGCGCCGGGCTGCGGTGTGTTCATCTCCTCTTTGCTTCGCGCTCCGGCGCACCGCAAAGAGGAGATGTGCTGTGCTACATTCATTGATGCACACACACATGCCCTTTGAGCAGCGGGCACACGAAGAATATTTATCCGCCACCTGTGTCAGTGTGGTCAGATGCGCTCTCGTTTAAAGAACCGGTAAAATACAGAAAACATTCTGTTACTGCGGCCCTGTGTGTGAACAATAATCCCAGAGAGACGTACAGCTTGTTTGTTTGTTTTGTGTTCTCATGGTTTTGAACCGCCCAAACCTGTAACTGTGGGCGGGTTAAATTAACTGTGACATTCTGCTTTTGTTCCCCAAAAAATTAAATAGGCTATATGTTTTGGGATTAAAAAAAGCAGTCTCTTTCTGCACAAAACATGTACCGAACTGTACCGTGGACCATGGCCCAAGTACCGAGGTACGGACCATACTGTGGGCTACCTGTACCGTTGCACCCCTAGTTGGAGGACAGACTGACCACTTTTCTTCTCTCTTCTACTTTTTTCTTCTACTACTCTCCAGATTTTTTTTCCTGCTGTTATTGGGATTATTAACCCAGTTTTCTCTCAGTATTTTCTCCCCATAGAAGTTCTGCATGGTCTGGTACCCTGCTCAACTACAATGTCCCCTGCTGGATAGGTAACATCGGTCCAGACAATGCTCAAAGTCACAGCGCATCCTCCATGTCCTGTTGACAACTTTTTACTTTCTTATATAAATACTCTTACATCAGTTTCTTTTCTCCTTTCTGTGTCTCTTCTCTGTCTACCAGCTTCTGCTGGAGGTTTCTTCCTGTTAAAGGGGAGTTCTTCCTCTCTACTGTCTCTACATGTTTGCTCAGTATGAGGGATTGCTGAGGAATTGCTGTGGTTGCAGTCTGCATGTTTAGGGCACAACCTAACGTCGATGACTCAGTACAATCGGCTGGGATTCCTTACATAGAAAACTTTTAACTGATTGGAATGTTTGGATAATTGGATTGAAATGACTTTTGTTGTAAAGTGCCTTGAGATAAACTGAATTGAATTGCTAATAAATGGAAAAAGGATGTACGTGATGTCAGAGACAAGGTGTGTAGGCTAGGTACTGACGGGTTCCAGTGCTCTTTGGAGATCCTGTAGAGGCTAGCGAACATGATGGGCAGGATGACGCTGGAGTTCTCCTCAATCAGACTCATGATGTATTCATTGTTCCAATAGTATAAAGCTCGCTCTGCAACCTGGAGGGAAGCACATCATAGACACATCTGAAGATGCAGAACAGCTTCACCAAGGCTTTATTTTCAGTTCTCAAGTGAACATCACTAACCTGGAAATGTGGACTTGAAACACATCTGGAGATCTGTTTGAAAAGCGGCTCTTGGATCTTTACAAATTGTGTGGGCTCTATGACATCCAAAATCTCCTCCAGTTCCCCAAGAAACATCACCTAAACCACCACACAAGTTTGAATACCTTACGGTGTGTGTGTGTGTGTGTGTGTGTGTGCGTGTTAGGAGGCAGCACTGGTTTTCCCACACAGTGAAGGGAAGAAGTCTCACCTCTTTTTGACTGCAGGTTTTTGGCCAGAACTTCAGTAAGCCTCTGATGACCTGAGGAGGAAGGCAGAGAAGTTAACTTTCAGCCCCTGCTCCATTTCTACTGGAACATGTGTGGAAAACATAGCAGCAGGACTCTATGCTGGTGTTGACCCATCAGATATACTCTGTGTCTGGTTGGGTATTTTCAGAATTTCATCTCTGCTTTTAGCAGACCATTAGTTTCTATTGGTTTATTCAAGCCAACAGAACCAAGGCCAGTCAGCTACTCTATGTCTGAGGCTGGTCAACCTGAGGAAAGATGTTCCAGTCTCCAAGACTTGGGCTAGAGAGGAGGAGTTTCACTATCCTGGTGTGTTGTGGAGGAATCCTTCTAAGATGGACTAAAGACAGACTGAAGAAATCAGCTCTATCCATACTAATGAATGAATGAATGGATGGATGGATGGATGGATGGATGATAAACACGCATAGCTTTGGCACAATGATGGTCTGTATGCCCCCTATTCTTTCTTATTGGTCCATGTTCAATATTATATGAGGTTTAGCAATAACAGAGGCTTAGCGAAGATCTGGTGTGGAGCAAGATGTCAAACAAGGGTTTTATACTTACTGGTTCTGTTAATGTCGGGTCTTTCTCTAAGAACTGTACAATGCAATAAGCCAACTGTGGAAAGAGTAGACAGAGGTTATCAGTCTAGGTAGATAAAACTTTAAATTAATCAAGACGTCAAAAAAAATCAAAGATTCTGAGGCCATTTGTTTCCTAACTTTGGAATTCTGGATCCATTCCATCTCCACAAACTGATCAAGCACCTTGTCATTTAAACAAAGCCTATAATCAATGATTTTCCAGAATTAAAACATAGACATCATGCAGTCTTCATTGAAAAAAAGAACATGTGGTTGACCACTGTTCTGTTCAACAGGTAACTAAACCACAAGATTACAAACTAAAATAGCCAAACCTGAATTAACAGTACAATCCAGGTCAAACACGTTGATGCTTTAATCGTATAACGTTCTAAAAAGACCTTACCTGGGCATGGAAGAGGGACAGACTCCTGACAGTATGAAGAGGGATCAAGACTTTAACCAGAAACTGCTTATGTTCTGCTTTCAGTGGCAGAGCAAAGCCATTGATTATACTGTCAGAGAGAGAAGACACACAGTTACAATACACACTAACATGTTATAAGGTCAGTTATGGAAACAGTTTCAGTGGACGATGCCACTCAAAGAACACTCAGATCTGAGGAACTGGAGGAACTAAAGCTCAAATTCACATTTATGACTTAGAAAATAAATAGATTCAACCAAACCTGTTGATCTTCTAATGTATATCCAAAATATGGAACTTCGTGTTTAGCATATTAATGTTCCAATCTAACTTCACATAATGCTAAATCAGAACATTCCTGGTACCATGTAATGCTTCTGGACCAGTAATGTCTATTCACAATGCTTCTTCAGCTGGACACATATAATCTAACAACTTCCACTCTCAACTGGAATCCATTCCGAGAGTCCTACTGCCCTCTACTGGATGTAGTCTTATCAAATGTTCTAATATTCTGGTATATGTTAATTATGTTGTCCAAGGGCCATCCAGGTTTGGATTTCTCTTATTTCAAAATGAAGCTTTTGTGTTCACTTGTGTTGTCTTTGACTAAGATTTCTGATTATTTGATTATATGAAATATTTAAGTGTGACAAACTTAAGTAAATAAGAAATCAGGAAGGGGGACACACCATTGTAATTCTTGTGATTAGATCTTTTCTATTTTCCTTCAACAACATATGAGCAGAGTTTCCCTTCCATGTAGTCTGCAGCAGTAAGTGTGTGTCTATCCCTTTAATTGAGTCATTAGTTGAGCTCCAGTCATTGGCAGGCTCCATTTGTGCTGCAGTTCTAGAACAACCATGGTAGGTGGAGGCCCTGATTACTCATTAATGAGATGGCCAATAAAAGTCAAGAGTTTTCAAAGGTCAGAGAGCTCTAAAGTACGGCTGAACTTGAGTAGAGGAGACAATAAATGTGGGTTTGGCTGAGGTTTTGTTCCAAACCACAGAGGCAGACATGAGAAGCTTTAGAGACAGACAGACAGACAGACTGACGGACCAATAGGCTGTTGATGACCCGACCCACCCAGTACACCTGGTTGTTATGTTGTCCGACATGTTCTCCTGTTCTTCTTGCACTGATTAGCAGAACATCTGCCACTGTTTTAGGGCTTTCTACTCACCTTACCTCACTTACCTAAATATCAATATGTAATATAATCGATGTCCAAAATAAAACAAATTTTTAGCTAAATAGGGCTGGGTGATTAATTGAATATTAATCTAGATTAAGATCTGGGTTTTCAACAATCATGAAAAGAAAATCTGATGTTTTTTGTTCCATTAAATTTTTTCCATTCATGCCGTTTTGTGTGCGGCAAAGCACAGCGCAGCCTGAGACGCTCTCTGTCTCACCGTCCTGCCTCCTCCCATAGCCCCATTTGTGTTCGCTTTCTTCCAAGAGAAGCTAAACAGTGTTTTAGCAGTCAGGGGGAAGAAAACAGGGAGATAATGGCTGAAGAAATGCAACTGTTGGTAGATAAGAAAAGAAAAATATCTTCCTCGGTGTGGAAACACTTCCAGTTTGAAAAAGCAGATGTATGCAAATATTACCATGCCGTTCTCTTTTACCATTTAAAGTCATCCAAAAAGGTTGTGTATGATCAGGCAATGAAAGAGCAGATAGATTAAAAAAAAGAACTCAAATCCAACAGCTTCTACTTCCCAAAAATCCACCCAGGACTCCCTCTAATGCAACAAAATGCCCCCCAAGCTCTTAGAGACACAAGGAAATGACTAATGCCATAACTTTTTTCCTCACCAAAGACCAGCGTTCCATAAACACGGCAACTAGTTTGAGATTCAACAAGTCGAGACTTTGGATAAAACCCTGTCCACACGTAGTGAGAGGATTTAGGAGAACTACTGCCCCCTACAGGTTTGCTATGTCTATGAATGTGCTTAAAAATCATCATCATGAGCCTCCTTAACCAGAAGAAGATAGCGTTCAAGGATGGTGATAAGGAGAAGCAGAGGAGTGTGCAACGGGAACTGAAAAAGACTCTGATCCATGCTAAGGTGGAATACAGGAAGAAAATAGAGAAACGGTTGGAGAATAGTGACATCAAAGAGGTATGGAAAGGGATGAAGACCATCACTGGCTACAAGATGAAGAATGCCCAGTCTATAGACCTCAATATGTCAGGGTGGGGAGATGTGTTTCTGGGACACTGGAATGCAGCACTGGGGTCCCACAAGGGACTGTTTTGGCTCCTTTTCTGTTCAAACGCTACAAATCAGACTGCAGATACAACTCAGAGTCTTGCCACATCCAGGAGTACTCAGATGATACAGCTGTAGTGGCCTGTGTGAGCGGTGGACAGAAGGGGGAGTACAGGGACCTGGTGGAGACCTTCACGGACTGGAGCAAAAAAAAAAAAAACTGCCTTCTTCTGAACACCACAAAGACTAAGGAGCTGGTGGGGGACTTCAGGAGATTTAAACCACCAAGACAACCAGTCTGCATAGATGGGGGGGGGAATAGAGACTGTGGAGTCCTACAGATACTACCTGGGGGTGGTTCTGGATCAGAAACTGGAGAGGACCACCAACACAGACGCACCATACAGGAAGGGACAGAGTCGTCTTTTTTTCCTCAGGTCCTTCGATGTTTGCAGTGACATGCTGCAGATATTTTACCACACAGTTATCAGAAGTGTGCTTCTGTATGCTGTTGTCTGCTGCTCTACGGACAAAGACTGTAGACGTCTGGACAAACTGGTCAAAAAGGCCAGTTCTGTATTAGGTCAAGAGCGGGACACTGTAAGAACTGTGGTGGAAAGGCAGATGAGGAGGAAGTTGCAGGGCATTCTGGGTAATACTAAACACCCCCTCCATGACGTTTTGACCACCCAGAGAAACAGCTGCAGTGACAGATTGATCTTATTGAGATGTAGGACTGAGAAGTTCAGGAGATTGTTTGTTCCTTCAGCCATAAGACTATTCAGCAGAGATATCCAACATGTTCCCTAAATTATTATTATTATTATTCAATCTTATATGTATTTGTAAATATATGAGCATTCGACAAATTGAATTTCCTCTTTTTTGGGGATAAATAAAGTATACAGTTGTGGCCAAAAGTTTTGAGAATGACACAATATTAGTTTTCACAAAGTTTGCTGCTAAACTGCTTTTAGATCTTTGTTTCAGTTGTTTCTGTGATGTACTGAAATATAATTACAAGCACTTCATACGTTTCAAAGGCTTTTATCAACAAATACATGACATTTATGCAAAGAGTCAGTATTTGCAGTGTTGGTCCTTCTTTTTCAGGACCTCTGCAATTCGACTGGGCATGCTCTCAATCAACTTCTGGGCCAAATCCTGACTGGTAGCAACCCATTCTTTCATAATCACTTCTTGGAGTTTGTCAGAATTAGTGGGTTTTTGTTGAGGATTGACCACAAGTTCTCAATGGGATTAAGATCTGGGGAGTTTCCAGACCATGGACCCAAAATTTCAACATTTTGGTCCCCGAGCCACTTAGTTATCACTTTTGCCTTATGGCACGGTGCTCCATGGTGCTGGAAAATGCATTGTTCTTCACCAAACTGTTGTTGGATTGTTGGAAGAAGTTGCTGTTGGAGGGTGTTTTGGTACCATTCTTTATTCATGGCTGTTTTTGGGCTAAATTGTAAGTGAGCCCACTCCATTGGATGAGAAGTAACCCCAACATGAATGGTCTCAGGATGCTTTACTGTTGGCATGACACAGGACTGATGGTAGCGCTCACCTTTTCTTCTCTGGACAAGCCTTTTTCCAGAAGCCCCAAACAATCAGAATGATGCATCATGGCAGAATCTGACTTTGCCCCAGTCCTCAGCAGTCCATTCACCAAACTTTCTGCAGAACATCAATCTGTCCCTGATGGGTTTTTGGAGAGAAGTGACTTCTTTGCTGCCCTTCTTGACACCAGGCCATCTTCCAAAAGTCTTCGCCTCACTGTGCGTGCAGATGCGCTCACACCTGCCTGCTGCCATTCCTGAGCAAGCTCTGCACTGGTGGCACTATGATCCTGCAGCTGAATCCTCTTTAGGAGACGATCCTGGCGCTTGCTGGACTTTGTTGGACGCCCTGAAGCCTTCTTAAGAATTGAACCTCTTTCCTTGAAGTTCTTGATAATCCTATAAATTATTGATTTAGGTGCAATCTTTGTAGCCACAATATCCTTGCCTGTGAAGCCATTTTTATGCAACGCAATGAAGGCTGCACGTGTTTCTTTGCAGGTCACCATGGTTAACAATGGAGCAATGATTTCAAGCATCACCCTCCTTTTAACATGTCAAGTCTGCCATTCTAAAAGCAGTTTAGCAGCAAACTTTGTGAAAACTAATATTTGTGTCATTCTCAAAACTTATGGCCACAAATGTTGTGAACTGGCGCTATATAAATAAAAGTGAATTGAACTGTATATCTATCTAAAAACACACTTATCGTTAGGTGTGTATGGGGATTTTTTTTTTTAACGAGGCGGGGAGAATATCCATTTTAAAACAAAACAGCCACAGACAACATTTTTATTAAGCACAGGGTCATGGTTCTTGGCTAAAAATCTTTAATTAGAGGCAAAAGCCAACAAGATTTTTATTTATTCCTTTAAAATTATTTAGATTCCTAACCCTTATTTGATTTTTTTTCAGTTGACTCATTTTAATTTACATACCCCATAATAAGTGTGATGTTTGAGATTGTAATTTATGGATGATATAAAATGATTAGCTTTGACATTTGATTTTTTTCAACATTGAATAAGTTCATGGCAACATTGTTTTTTATATATATTCTATTTTTATACTGCCAGCTGTTGCACTCATTTCTCAATACAAAGTTACTGTGTTAGTCTACTAAGGGAGGAATTAGTCAATTTTACAAAATTTGTTGTAATCCTAAAGATCACATTTAAAAGCTAATGTTATGTTTAATAAATTACTGTAATCTATGTTACTGAATAATCATCTAAAATAATCGAGATCTCAATATCAGTCAAAATGATCATGATTGTAATTTTTGCCATAAAGGAGCAGACCTAGTGCTAAAAAAGACAGTTATTAATACTAGTGATCTTAAAGTATGATCTTACATGACAGTAGATGATGAAAGACACCAATCATATTACCTTGGGATGCAATAATTGAATACTTTAAAAATGTAGTATAATTGGGAGTGAATATATTAAGTGTTGGCCACACAGTCGGTAACTCAAATTACCACTTTTCTTTCTTTTCATATTTGTTTATAGATATTTTAGTTTGTCCAGATGCATTTGTTCAGAATGTAGGGCCTGTCCTTAGTTAACTTTTCTATGTTTCACTATGTCATAGAGCTCCCAATGGGTGGAGGACAGAAAGATGTCCCCTGCTGGTACCGTAACAAAGTCAAGGAAGACCAGAGTCATCCATATCCAGATTATGGTCTACTTTATATTTAATTAGATACAGTACAGACCAAAAGTTTGGACACACCCTCTCATTCAATCCGTTTTCTTTATTTTCATGAGTACGTTGTAGATTCTCAGTTAAGAGCATCAAAACTATGAATGAACACATGATGTATGGAATTACTGTATGAATTTAAACAAAAAGGGTGAAATAACTGAATACTGGAACTCTTTATTATCAGGTAGTCCACAGAATACAATTAAAAGTCTTCAGTTAGTCCAAAATGCTGCTGCAAGGGTTCTAATGAATAAAAGAAGAAGAGATCACATTTCCCCTGTTTTAGCGTCCCTTCACTGGTTCCCAGTAAAATCTAGAATAGAATTCAAGATCCTCCTTCTGACATATAAAGCTCTTAATAATCAAGCTCCATCATACATAAGAGACCTGGTGGTTCCATATGTTCCTAACAGGGCCCTTCGCTCTCAGACTGCAGGTTTATTACGGCAAGAAAATCAAACCTGTTTGAAATCCTTGTCGCCCCTCGTGAATGACTCGCACTGTGGAAGCAATGCTACGAGCTATTTCTCATACTGCGCATGCGTGTCACCATCGTTACTGCGGAAGTACTTCTGGTCTTTGATATAAACAGTGTTTCCACACAAAAAACTGCACAGAGTGCCAGGGCAGCGCGTTTGTCTTTTGAGCGCATCGTCGCAATTCTCAGGCGCGCATCTTCACTCCAGTGTTTTTCTTTTGCTTCTTCAGTTCCGGGTCAGTCGCGCATCTACTCCCGTGTTTTTCTTCTACTTCTGGGTCTGTCTTGTTGTGCAGTGAGAGCAGTCAGGTCGCATCCGAACAGCGGTTCGTACAGTGTGAGCACATGAGTCGTGAGCTGTGAACTTTTAACCCCTGCAATTCACTCGTACAGCGTGAGCCGGAGCTGAAGACCCGTGACAGTGTACGCCTGGCTTTAGGCTAGGCTGTTGGAGGACATTATTAGAGTCAGTTCCTACTTTCTCTCCTACTTCTCTCCAACTGCATGATGTGCTGTCAATTCAAGTGCTAACCTGTTTTCCCTTAGTGTCTTCCTACAGTAGGTGCTCCTGACCCGCCCTGCTTGACAACCCTGACTAAGATGGCATTGCAGTGACGGAAAGTTCTCCACGTCCTGCAACAAACTTCTGCTTCTGCATCGGTTCTGTTGCTCTTTCTGTGTCTCTGCTCTGCCTTCTCCAAACCCCAGACGGTCTCGGCAGATGACCGCTTATGCTGAGCCTGGTTCTGCTGGAGGTTTCTTTCTGTTAAAAGGGAGTTTTTCCTCTCCACTGTCGCTACATGCTTGCTCAGTGTAACGGATTGCTGAGAAGTCACGAGGCAATCTTCTGTGGTTCTCTAATTCCTAAATTAATAATTGTATTGTAATAACTCTTCTTGTAAAGTGCCTTGAGATGACATCTGTTGTGAAACGGCACTAAATAAATAAACTGAATACATGTTATATTTTAGATTCCTCAAAGTAGCCACCCTTTGCTCTGATTACTGCTTTGCATTCTCTTGAGCTTCCAGAGGTAGTCACCAGAAATGGTTTTCCAACCATCTTGAAGGAGTTCCCAGAGATGCTTAGTACTTGTTGGCCCTTTTTTGCCTTCACTCTGCGGTTCAGCTCATCACAAATCATCTCCATTGGGTTCAGGTCCAAGGACTTTGGAGGTCAGGTTATTTCACACTTTTTTGTAAAAATACTACATAATTCCATATGTGTTCATTCATAGTTTTGATGCCTTCAGTGAGAATCTACAATGTAAATAGTCATGAAAAGAAAGAAAACGCACTGAATGAGAAGGTGTGTCCAAACTTTTGGTCTGTACTGTATATCATTTAACTCTTTAATCAATTGTGTGTTTAGTTCCCTATTTGTCCACCCTAACCATCAAACCTTTATTTAACGTCCCTTTGCCTGATTGGGTGAACAGTTAGTGTGTGGTTGTGTTAGGTTAAATCATGATTATTGCTTTAGTTACTTTGGAAAAATAAAATGTTTTTGGGAAATTACTGCTCCATCTCTGAAGAACTGACAAATAGAAAAAATTAATCCAAATAAAAATCGAGAGAATGATTTATAGCAGCGCTATCACAGACCTACTTAGTCCCGCTATAACACACTTCATCTTCTGTCATGGAAAAGTCTTTAGCTTAAAAATGACCATATAGCAACTGAATAACAGTCACTCATGCTAATGGCTTATAGCCCTTCTTTAATAAATGTTAAAACCTGCGTTTGATTCCTGCTGGGGACGCTGTGGGTGGGTTTTTTCCTACATATTAGCACCCACACCCAGGGTGGGGTCGGCAAAAGAGCCTTTCTGTGTGGAGTTTGCATGTTCTCCCCGTGTTCCCTTGAGCAGCTAATGTGAGCTACTCTCACAAAAACACGCATCAGTCCTGGGCTGAATACTGCCTCCTCCTGGCTGGAAAGGGCAACTGAGGGGTTGGGGAGAATCTGGCTGGAATAACGTGATCCTTCCATGTGCTACGTCCAGCTGGGGAAACCCCGCCCCATCAGGTGAAAAGAAGGGCCTGCTCACTCCTAAAGCATGAAGGAGGCTTGAGCTCAGTGCAGGGCCCTCCCAGAGCTGGCAGAGGGAGAGCAATGCCCAGGACTGGACTTAGATAGGAACACTGGGTGATAAATAATGGGGAAAAAACTGAGGGATAAAATTATTATTAGAAAAAAAAAACTGTCAGACCAACTCAAATTGAGACAGAGATGCTCCAGTCTGAGCTAATCTCAACTATCAGCCACCACTAATTAAAACTAAACTAGCTTATTCACTGCTTTCCATTTTCTTCTTTCTTTAGTTTCTACTGAGTTGGATTCACTTCCTCTACTGGTAGTATTAACAAAATAAGAGCCCAGATTTCAAAAGAAAATATCAGACACCTTTAATGTTACAGTTTAATATACAAGCATTAAACAGTTATCTAAAAAGTGCTCTTGGCCAAAATATAGGTTATTTACAGCCCAGCTCTACTACAGACATACACATACCTTCCCAGGATCTCCAGCAGCTCAGCCACTCCATTGAAGTGCTCCGTCTCATAAACAAAACTGGAGAAAGGAACACACAACACAGCAAACAGTTCAGCTTCAGTTTTCTGAAACAATGAAGAACTAATAGAAACACATATCTGTTAATGGAGACTGTAACAGGGCATGTTACAAAGATTAAAAAGAAGAAAGAAATGACAGAGTCATAAAACAGAGGACCTAACATAACATGAAGAAACCATCCAGGAAACACCGGGATACCTTGGAAAAAAAAAACAGTGTGTCAGTATTTGAGTCAATACGTCGGATGTAGACCATATAAAAGCTGATAACTCTGCCTATTTCAGATGAAAAATTTTAGTTTTAGGACAGACAATTTTTCTCTCCTAGAAAGTATGTGCTACTTTTTTTTTCAAAAACCGCTTTCAGCACTTCCTAAAAACATTTTTTATTGTAATAAACTACTTCAGCTTTGCTTTGACTGATTTAGATTAAATACCATATATAATGTGGTATATTTATTCTGCAGTTAGGGCTGGGTTGTGTGGAACATTTTTCATATATATTTTTTTTCCAAAATCATATCAGTTCTACGGTATTGGAGAATTGTTTTCTCCATATAAGACCAATCTTACACACATGATTTTGAATTAAGAATTGCTACTGTAGCCTGGCTTTAAAAAGTCAATTTTACTGTCATATGGACTGTAACATGATGTCCTGACACAGGTTAGTGCAATTGACTAGACCTGGAATGATGATTGCAGTTAAAATAGAGCAGTCTGGGCTGGGCGATACGGTCTAAAAATAAAATCTCTGATTGGATTTTTTTTTTAAATTCGATTTACAGTTTTTTTTACCCATTCCCCACCTACGTATTAAGAGACGCAATAAGAACAAACGGCAGACGACTTGTGTAAAGGATTCAGCTACAGTTAGCTGTATTTTAGCTAAGGATTTTTGATCACTGTATTTTTGTTCGTCTCAAAGAGACATATTCAGCTGCATGTCTCTGTTTCAAGTGTTGGAATAGGTTTGTGGTGCTGCTGCCTTTGACTATGATGGGCTTTAGGCAAATGTAACAGCGTGGTGTCTCTTGCTCCACGTCTGTCACAGAAAATTCATACCAATGTCGCTACGGAAGCTCCGGGGAGCCAAAAATTTACCATTACACAAAAACTTGATAGACTTTTTTTTTTATCCCCTGCAAGAAAAAATTTGAATTAATTCATTCAATCAATAAATTTTTTGCCCAGGTCTAATTGAAAAAATGTTACAGAATCTCTGTCATAGAACATTTCAAGGGGTAATACTAGGAAAGTATTACTTAAAGTAACTTTAAGATAGTTGTCGACTATCGGTCTCGTGCCGGTATTTAGCCTTACATGGAGTTTACCACCCACTTTGGGCTGCATTCTCAAACAACCCGAGTCCGAGAAGACCCCGGCATGACGGGGGCCTTTACCGGCCCTACACCGTCCACGGGCTGAGCCTCGATCAGGAGGACTCAGACAGAGTGTTGGTAGCCAGGTCTCCTAGTAGCTAGGAGACAGGTTAATGTTAGTAGCTATGCTGCTTTAGGCTAGGCTGTTGGAGGACATTATTAGGGTCTGTTCCTACTTTCTCTCCTACTTCTCCCCAACTGCATGATGTGCTGTCAATTCAAGCACTAACCTGTTTTCTATTATAGTAGGTGCTCCGGATTAGCCCTGCTTGACGACCCTGACTAAGATGGCATTGCAGTGACGGAAAATTCTCCACGTCCTGCAACAAACTTCTGCATCAGTTCTATTGCTCTTTCTGTGTCTCTGTTATGTATTCTCCAAGCCACAGACGGTCGCGGCAGATAACCGCTTGTGCTGAGCCTGGTTCTGCCGGAGGTTTCTTCCTGTTAAAAGGGAGTTTTTCCTTCCCACTGTCGCTTCATGCTTGCTCAGTATGAGGGATTGCTGAGAATTCCACGACGCAATCTTCTGTGGTTCTGTAATTTCTACACTAAACATTGTATTGTAATAACTCTTTTTGTAAAGTGCCTTGAGATGACATCTGTTGTGAAATGGCGCTATATAAATAAACTGAATTGAAAGCAGTCAAACATTGCACAAATTGTTAAAGTTTGCATATGGAACATTTTCATAAAACGCTACATAAAAAAATACATCCACAGGGCTTGTAGATGCGTGTAAAATAAAAGTACAACCTTTTCTTAAAAACTTAGAAGGGAACAGAAAATAATCGTCCTGCCCGTTTTAAATGTACTTTTAGTTATATTTTAATTCAAATCTATCAGTAGGGATGGGTACAGAAACCCGGGATTAAATTAGCCCCAGGGCTGATTCTGACAGTCCACCCGGAAGCTCCAGCCTTATCGGTCCTCTTAACGGTAAAATTAAGGTCGTATTCATCTTTTGCGGGAGATATAAACACAAGCCAAACACTGTATTGGCAGCCCGGTCCTCCTTAACACAAACACACGGCGTGGGGACTGAAGGTGCGAGGAGCCACTGCTGCGTTATGACTAGAAGCTCCACACACCAGTAGACATGATGGCAGAACGAACAAAACGATCCAAACTTTGGCTTCATTTTACAAAAATAGAAGGAGACAATGCACGCTGTCACAAATGTTATAAAAGCACTGCTTGCAAAGGCGGGAACACGAGTAATTTGACCAAATACTTTGCTAAAATAAACAAAATACAAACAGAGAGAGGCAAAGTGTTTGACCGCCTGAGTGCTGTAGCATTAGGATGCAGCGGTACAGAAAATGGATGGGTGGATGTTATATTGTTGTTTTCAATGTTCTTAGGGCTTATTTTGCACTACACACTTTAGCATTCAAAATCTTTCATTTTGGTTCTTAATTGCATTGTTTATGGGGAAGTTATGTTTGATATTTTTTATTTGAATACATTACATTTTTTAAAATAGACAATATTTTTAGTTTTTGATATATAAAAAGTTAAGTTATTAATTTCTTACTTTTTATTTTGTAGTTATTTATTTTCTGTGCTTTGCTGTCCCAATTATTAAAAAATAGAACAATTATAGTTCATTATTTGTGTTTTTCCCCTTTTGTTTTAGTCTTTCAAAAAAAAAAGTACAGATAAGGATACAGATAAAGTACCGGATCGATAAGGAGTATCGTTAAGAGTCATAGTATTGATAAATCCTTAAAGATGTCCATCCCTATCTACCAGCCAGTAGTGGGCGCCATTGCAGGTTGACAGATACAGTCTCTATGATCCAACTAATGCCCACTGGCCGCTCTGCTTTGTGACCGCATACCATGGAGGCCGCCATTGCTCCTCCATTGCTGTAGTACCTCCATTTGTCCGCTAGGCCCCCATTGAAAAGCATTGGACTTTAGACACGTTAAAAACAACTTTAATGCCTGGTTTCAATTTTTTTTTAAACTTTCTATGGCTACATATTCTTCCTGAGATAACGCTGGGCTCGTCAAAAAAATTGAAACCAGGCTGGTTTTCGTAAGATAATTTTTTGAAATCTTGCATAATTAATGAGGGGGCCGGACTTTGATTGACAGGCCTTTTCCTTTGAATTTAATTATAGTAACACTACATTTTAATTATTACAAGTTACTAGTTCTTACCTTTTAACCGTCGGAGGAGCACAGATACGGCAGCAGTCAGGCATGGGGCTATTAGCCTTTAGCTTAGCTAGCCAAGTTTAGCATCAGAGCTAAAGACGCGGGAGCAGAATGGGCGTGATTACGACCGAACTACACGCCCATAAACGCCCCGCGAGGGCAGAGTCTACAGTGAAGATCCCACCCCTATGCCCTTTTTAGGAACATGCTTCGTCAGAGCTGGGGAGGAGGAGTCTGTGAATCCGCCATGAATTCCCCCATGAAAGTCATTCTGGTAAACGGGGAGGAGTGATGAGGCGCTGTCTATTCTTTTTTACAGTCTATGGATCCAACTAAATGGTCGGCACAGCTGGGCTGGTACTGGGAAGAATGGTGGAGTCAGCAAGTCCAGCAGCTGCTTCAGAACCTCAGAGATTTTGTTATCCAAATTAAGAGAGGCGTGATCACAGAAGAACAGAAACTAGAGTAGTTTTAGGTGAAGCCTACACTAGATGGACCCACATAAAACATTTCTACAGCATCCAAAACACGAAGAAATGGAGACTTTCGTCCTGGATCGGTAAGCTAGCTCCCTTGCTAACTTTGCTAACGTTAGCTGCCAGTTAAACTCCTCTAGGATGCATTTATCACTGGATACAGTTCAGTACTGAAACGTTTAAATTAGGCTACACAACATCTGAACCAGTTCATTTCAATGGATTTGTTATCTGGACCCACCACCTGCTTTTTCCTCCTCCTATGCCATCAGTCTGAATGAAACGTGTTTAAATGAATGTCTGACTGCAGCTTGCAGATTTAGCCGATTATGGAGGATGCAGATCTTTCCTTGAGACATTTATGGTACTCCAGGACATGTTTTCAGCTATCTGTGTTGAAGCAAGTAGCTGACGTTTCCATGGCTGCGTACTGCTTCAGTCTGACTCAGTCTGAGTATTTGGTCCTAGTTGGATCATTTAAAGCTGTAGAACTATAAACTCCAGACGTAACTCCTCATTTTGGAATCAGCTCCTCTGGGTTAGCATCATATGCTTTACTGTGAAAGCTCCCACCAGCAGCCATTCTTAGCTTCAAACCTTAGTGTTCACATACGCTGTGATGTTAGTGTGTAACTGTGAAATTGGTCCCTACTGAAACAAAGCCCCACTGTGAATCTACCAGCATTGTAGGCTATTCTCCATTATACTGATATTTGAAAAATTTCATGTCATAAAGAAAATAAACTCCTGTTGTGGGTAAGAGTCAGTAAACCACCCAGGCCGACCTGCAGTTCCTAAAATGTATTACACCAAGAAAAAGAAAAAGCTGCAAAGCAATATTAAAGCAGAAAAGGTCCCAATATAAAACAATCATTAAGATAGGTGAGCGTGTTAGAAGTAAAGAAATGTATAAAGAATAACTCACCGTAAAAAAATATTATTGATCTGTTTTCGTATAAAAGCCCTCAGACCCAGGAATTTTCCATAGATTCTATGCAAGACGGTCTTCAGATAGTCTCTTTCTCGAGGGTCCTCGCTGTCAAACAACTCCAAAAGCTGGTTAAGGCCAAGAAAAGCAGTAATGTGATAAATAGGACTGAACACTGAAGCAACACGAAGCAGAAAACCCAGCATTAATAAAATATGTAGTAGAAGGAGGTTTGGGCTGATACTCACCTGTAGGACAAACTTCTGGTCTATGTACTTTTTGGCAATGCTGGGCTGGAATTCCTGACTCTCCAAGAACCGAATGAAAAACTCATATACCAACTGAAAAAAGGTTTACAAGAGAAAGGCAAGAGAAAATTAAGATTACATAAACATCTATCTAAGCAGGCAGAAAATCAGGTTTTATTCCTGGTCATTTTAGAGAATTATTAAGGACTATACAGAAGTAAAGATCAGAGACAGCAAGGAGGCTTACAGGAAGAAGCTGGACAGCAAAGTACAGAGGAACAATATTAGAGACGTCTGGTCAGGAATAAAAAAGATCACAGGAAGGACTGGACAGATGGAAGTGTGGATAGAGCCAATGAACTGAACACATTCTTCAATAGGTTCAGTTCAGGAACAAGCTCAGCATCCTCCTCTCCTGTTTCCAGCCAAAGAGACATCCCACTCTCGTCAGACCAACACCTGTCCTGTTACACCTCAGATGTTTTATCTTCCACCTCAGTCATGAACTCTTCGACTTCCACAACTTTGTCTTCAACCACGTCAGGAAATGCTGCTACCCCCTTTACCTCACTCTCCAGGGTTTATGCAGATAACTCAAAAACCATTTTAATACCCATTTAAGACTTTCTAAGACCTTATAAAATAAAATTAAGACTTTATCTCAATGCAATAATACATCATTCAATTATTATTTATCAATATTTAATTATTTTTGCAATGGGTGAATCAGGAAACATAGCCAGGAGGTTCCATTAGTTCCTTCATTAGAGTTCAGTGAGAGGTGGTTGACCACTGTATGGAAACACTAAATCCCCTCAGCCTGCTGTGCCGGCGCCACCCAGAGGTCAGATGTCATTGCAGTAATGGGAATTCTGGCTCTTTTAGGGTGTTAGGGATCTTATGTCTCAGCTTGCTCCAAAGAGCCACTTTTTTTGGCTCCCAAGCAGCTCCTCATGTTTTTTTCTTTCTTAAATGAATTTCTCATCAAAAAGAATTAAAATTATGTGTAAAATAAATTACTAATCTAAAAACATAATTATGACAAATAATTCTTATTTATGTGACTTATATTCACCATAGAACATAGAGTACTACAAAATATAAATGTTAAAGTAGAAAAACAAACTATGTGTAGGTTATTTAGAAACTTCATCTACAGCATCTACAAAAAGACTCAGAGCAATCAGAGGCTTCTTCAGTTTCGCTTAAACACAGACTGCTACAGGAGATCCTTCCTGCCCACAACCATCATGATCTACAACCACTCCTTAAAGAATTAGGTGAGCTACAACAACACATCAATTCCCTCTGGGATAAAACAAATGTTTTAATTGAATAGGTTTTTAAAGTTACACTCCATAACTTTTACCCCTCCTTTCCACCGGACACATCAGCAGCATGGTTTGCCCCGTCATGTCGCAGCACTTTTCAAAATATATGCGGTGGTCCTATTTTCTACTCTATACGCCTCTGAAACGTGTACATTTGGACATTTTGGATAGGGGAAGAAAGGAAATCAGACGGCTCGGCATCCAGAAATTTTCTAAACAAAATAAAAGTGCTGCTTTTCGGTTGCTTTACTTCAAAAAAGTTCACTCACTGTGCGGCCCGATGAGAACTCAGTACTTTGCTGGAGAGTCTCCTTTGTGTTTAATCAACGACGATGAACGGTTGATCATTAAAGGGGAGAAGCACTTAATCATGTCTGACCCCAGTAACACTTTTTATAAAGACAACGTCAGGAAGGATAAAGCAGGGAGTTACATATCTGCTGTTAATGACCAAGATGGTGAGTTTATGCTACTTATGAACGTGACTCCCCGCCCCCATTCTATATGCGCCCTTCTCATTTATACAAACTAAAAAAAAAGGGACTTGAAGTTTTAATAATTAAACTACAATGAACTTACCTAAATAAATAGTTTCGTGCTCCTTCGGTGACAGCTGCTTTCCTGTTGCTAGGCGCCTCATACGCCCCCTGGTGGAAAAGGCCAAGCAGCAGAATACGCGAGCTAAACGTGCTGCTCCTGTAACGTGCTGGCTGCAGTCTAGAAAAGCACAGCTGGAATCCATCATTTAGGCACCGCACTTGTGTTCTCCCGTGCGCAGAAAAGTACTTAAGAATCTGTACACCCCATTTTTAGAGAGAGTCCCTGTTTCGACCGTTTGATGCTGTATTAAGGTATGGTCTTTGTCATAATTTTGTGACATTTGATTAAAACCTGGCCCAAGGCTGCATATCCATTCTCTAAGGCTGTGTCTGTGTTTTTTTAATACTTGATGATATTCTGAGAACCAACAACGCGTCCGGTGGAAAGCCTGGGCTGCACCTTAAAACCATGTATGAGGTTTATTTTCAGAGCTGTCACTACATGGGACGGTCCCGCTGCTGAAAACCGCACTATGTAGCTTTTCACCTGCAGTCTGCTTCCATGGAAGTACTGTCTGAATTTTGCTTTATGGTAGTACACTACATGCTACCTAATTACATAAACAAAGCCACAGTTTTGAGAATTGAGCCGTGACAGATCCACCAAAGAAGGTGCTATCAGAAGGGAGGAAAAGAAACGGCAAGAGCCACAGTTTTTCTGCTGGAGACGTCTTGTTAACCCGAGTCACACCAGGCGCATGGATGCGCCCGGTGTGAGCAGCAGAGCTGGACGCTGAGCGGAGCCAGCTTCATGAGGAGGTTGTTCCACAGTTCCTCCTGCTGCTTCACAGAGCAGCAAGACTGGAGAAGACAGCATTTCCTTCCCTTCACTGCTGTAAAAAAATATTTTCTGTCAAGATGTTGCTCAGTTTAGCTCAAATAAAGATTAGCTTCTAAAGCCCAGTGTTACAACTTTCCAGTTTTGTGTGATCAGCCACTGAGTGAGACGTTAGATACAGCATGTATGAATGCTGGACTAGCCGTGTTGCTACTATATTGGGAAAGGCTGGGACACACTACAGGATTCTTCAAACCTTCACCGATTTCGAGACCACACTAGAAGATTTCTAAAATATTAAATTAGATCACACAAGAACTTTCTGTTGATCTAAGAGAACACACCACACACTATCTGATTCTTCAGAACAGTAACAGCTTCTTCACGATCAATATTCCAAATCTCGTGTAACCACACGTGATTTTAGTGTAAACAAACAGGAAGAAGCCTTGATGGCTGTTTTTGGCCTCTTACTCTGAAAAACCACCAAAACGACTATGAAAAAAGTCATGGAGACGACAGGAATGTGGGCTGAATGCATTGTAGCGCCAGTTGGATGGGAGAAATAATTACCCATTACAGCTAGCTTGGAGAGCAGGGCTATGTTTTGTTTGTTCGTTTTTTTAGATCCCCATTAGCTACAAAATTAAGCAGCTATTCTTCCTAGGGTCTTAATTTTAAACAACTATTAACAACAAGGCACTACAACAATGAAAAGAAATATAGAAGTGCAGAAAACACACACAACTAAACAACATATATACACTGAACATTAGGCAGTCTATCAATCACCTAATGGAAGCTCTTCTATGTACAAAATATGACCTCTCTCTGTATGCTAGATGCTATCATAATTAATGATGCTTTTGTCCGTCCTGTTGTGGTAATCTTTTAACGAAATGTTATAAAAACATTCCTGCTGCTTTAACAGCAACTTCAAAAGTCGGCATGTTTTTTGTTTTTACTTCCTCCTCCATCAGTCAGCTCCCAGAGTCATCTAGTGTCTTCATTGGCTAAATTTGTGGGACATGTGCTCCTCTCAGAGCATTCCACACACTTCATGATTTCTAGTCGTAAATATTGCACCTCCTTCTGAGCGGATCGGATAAAATCACTGTCAACACACTCCACACCTGAGGGTTAGGAAATCAGACACCATGATGTTTGCAAATGCCGTACCTCTTTATTTTGGTGCTCAACCCTTAAACTTGTTGCCTGAGCTGTGGCGGTTCTTACACGACCAACGCTCTGGGCAACGCCCCCCATCCCACACCTCCAGACAACAAAGGGAAAGTTCTTATTTTGTCATAGTAGTGTACTTTCAGTTCATTTACTCATACAGCAGACAATCAGGGCTTTGATCATGAGGGGTAGATCAGGATAAGAATAGGCCCAATCATCTTTTAGTGTGTGCCAGCCTTTAGTCATAAATGCTTGCTCCGGGTTTATTCCGGCATTATGGTGGGATACCATGCAAGGAAAACCGTTTGATCGTTTTAACTGTTTGAACCGTTTTATCAATTCACAGAGCAAATGTAGGCTAAATTACGGAGTGTGTCTTTAATGAGATGCCAGACAGAAGCAATGCAGTCCCTGGATGTTTTGACAGCAGTACCGAGCCAAATAGAAAAGCAGTGCTGCCCCCTCCCCTACTTTGTGCTGAGCACTAACACATTCACTGTGCATACTAGGAGGATACGCTCACCTCGTTGGGAATATTTTTTAGTCAGAAAAAATTCAAGTCCAAACATTTAATTTTACTTCAGGAATAAAGCCTTTCTGGATTTCAGGCGGAATTTTTTAAACTACACGTTTTACCTGTAAGTGTGGCCAAGAAGCTTCAAGTGTGGGCTCATCCTCCTCAGGGTCAAACTCATTGCTGTCACTGGGTGGAAGGGTCCGGAATATGTTATGAGACACCTGAATTAGACAAACAAAAGAAAGCAAAGATGCTTAGATGCTTTATCTGTAAAACGATTCTTCTCAGATGAAGATTAAAGTTATTCTAATCTCCAACAAGTCATGCAAGCTTATAGCAAAAATATTTTAGGTTGTCCTTAGACTATTGGAGGACAGGCTGACCACTTTGTCTAACTGAGCTACTTTTCTCTCCTACTACTCTCCAGTTTTTCAACAGTCGATATTTCAGCTTTCTCGTTTGTTTCCTCTCTTAATAGAAGCTACACCTGGCGTCCTGCTTAGCTGTCACAGTATCTCCTACTTTAGAGCCACACCTGGCCCCTCCCTCCATCTCTGTAGTAGACATAGCTATTGACTGAGCCTTTACTGTGACCAACTTTGCTCTCTTTTGTCTTGTAGGTCTTAAACCTGGTTCACAGCGTATCTGTTTAGCTGTGTTTCTCTCATAGATGAAGACACTAAAAGAGCTACTACTGCCATTGACATTTACTTTTCTTCTACATACAGCAGAAAATACTCCTGGATCAGAGTCTGTGTTCCTTCTCTATGTGCTCTGTCTTCTCAAACTCCTGGTTAATTCTGTTCAAAGGGGACTTTGTCTATGGAGCAAGATGTGTTTCAAATCATCCCAGCTTGTATTCTGGATACCAACATCTGTACATTGTGATGTTTTAAGTCTCACATCAAATCTGTACTTGTACAAAAACATTTTTACCCATGTCAAATGGTCAAATACTGCAAAATCAACTTGAACATGTGAGTACATTTTTGACCTGTAAAAAAATTTGCTCTGAATTGTAAGTTGTAGAAAAGAAAATACAACTGCTTAAAATGATATTTCCATGAGTGAATTTTCTGGCTAGAAGTACATGTCAGTGAACATAACTTCTCAAAGCTGCTGCTGTTCATGCTGTACTCTTTCTACAAGTGGAACTTTTGAAACTATTCTTGCTGTTTGTATCAAAACCCAACTGGGTCTAGAGAGGCCAGAGCAGAACAGGAGGGAGGTTGTCAGGGCAACGGAGTCAACCAATCAAGGTGACACCTCAGATTTTCTATTGGTTTTTAGGTCTGCTGTGGTGGCATGCTGGTGCATATAAAGTTCCTCCATATGAATGTTTGATAGCTGGTGTGAGGAGCTGTCAATCTGTCCCACAGGAATCGTCGCAGACATGAAGGAGGACGGGGACACGGAAGCCCAGAGGGCTGCAGAGCCTAGAAGTCAAAGGGGTGCAAGTTTACTGGTAGTTCCTAGGATAGCTGGTGTTGTTATTTAGCATGTTAGTAATTTAAATTAAAGGCTCATTTTTATGCTTTTTTTGTCAGCAGCACGTTTCAGGAGCAGCATGTTTTACTCGCGTATTCTGCTGCTTGGCCCTTTCCACGGGGGGGGGGGGTCAGCAGCAGGTAGCAGCAGGGAAGCAGCTATCACAGAGAGAGCACGATATCATGCGAGATCAGCAAAATCACACGTGGTTTCGTCAGTAAACGCAACAACAAGCAGGAAAAAGACAAAATGGCTCCAAAAGCTCCGTCTTTTATGTTCTGTCCGTTTTACATTCACCAATAAGTTTATGTTATGTCAGGGAATATACAAAATCGCTCGAAGTGGAAGAGAATAATGTTAGTGGCGAACAGAGGTAGAGTAGACCCCCCCGCAACCTACTGAATTCTCACGGGGCCACACAGGTAGGAAAGTAAAGCTACCGGAAAGAAGCACCTTTGTTTTATTTTGAAAATTTCCGGATGCCGAGTGGTCGGATTTCCTGTCCTCCCCTATCCAAAATGTCGGAAGTGCAGCTCGTAGAGAACAGGACTGCCGCGTATATTTAGAAAAGTGCTGCGACATGACAATCCTGTGACGGGGCAAATTCGTGCTGCTTTCACCTCCGATGGAAAGGATTATATTGATTACAGCGATGGCTAACAGCCGCGTATGACGTGCTGCTGCTGTAACATGCCGCTGATGCGTCCGGTGGAAAGGAGGGGTTAAACTTAAAAGCTGCATTATGAGCATTTCTTTGTGTGTTTGCCATGATGAGGGTGTGTGCTTTAAAACTACAAGTAGTGTCTTCTGCGGTTCATAATCTTTCCCCACATGTCTGTCTCATGTTTGCGGTTCCTGGAGTCCATTAGCCAGTAGAGCTTTATAAATTAGCGACGCTGTTGTATAAAACACAAGGTCCGAAAATTTGAATAAAGTAGTGGCTTAAAATCCAAAGGTTTATTTCAAGAATATGAAACGGGCCTGTCTGCACATCTGACATTGGTATTGGCCTAAACTAACTCAGTTCACCATTGTAACAAGTTCTCCTTTATTTTATACAGTTTCAAAGCTATTGACATGATGAAATGTGATGTCACACAGCCAAGCTCCGCCCCCAATCTTTTTTTTCCTTTTTTTTCGCTGTGGGTTTCATTTCTGGAAGTTAGTTCTAGTAAGACACGGAAATGGAAAAACAAGAGAAGAAATTTTGACGGCTGTTTATTTTACGTCGCCTGTAGTCCCGTTAAACATGAACTTATCAATTTAAATATTTAATAATTTGTCAAAAAAACAAACCAATCAGTAACATCGCTACACTTTTACATTTGTACGGCGAAATTGTGGCGGTGTCAATGGTTGATAGTTGCTTGGTAGCCGACATCACTATTCTATGATTTTGGGGCTTCTGCTGCATTGTGGGATAGTGTAGCGTACACCGGCTGCTTACTGTGGCGGTAGTACACATCCAGGAACTTTATGCCTACTACTCTGATCCATATTGGAGATTTGGATCTACTACATTGCTCGCTTACTGTTTTTTGCCTACTACGTAGTAGGTGTAGTACGGGTATGCAGATGCAGGGCAACTCACCTCCCTAGCAGTGCATCAGCCTGCCCACATTTATTTAGGAAAATCTGCTCAAAAGGAGCCGTTGCCTGGTGGACCAAGAAAAACACGGGAGGATGAAGGGCTGGGCTGTGACTGAGATGTTGCAGCAGCACAGAGTCACAGACAGCCAGAAAGATGGAGACAGCTATAGTAACGAGAGCTCCACTGCCTCAGAGGGAAATTATCTGGAGGTTGAGTTTTTTTCTCCACTTTCTTCTCCAGAGAGAACAGAATACAGGGAGGTTCTGTGGAGGAGGAGAGCAGCCCCCATATCGTTAGTAGCCGTTGTCTCATTCTCTGCCCGGAGCAGCAGCAGATACCGAGGCTGTAGCGGCATCGCAGCATAGAATGGGCGCCGTCTCTGAGTGGTACATTGTTGTTGGCCAAATCTAATGCTAAATATAGATTAGCTCAAGTATTTTCATGTGAGTCTGCCTCAACAGGAGCACGTGCAGCCACTGTACGTCATTGTCTGCAACCGAAAATGCGTGTTGCAGAGAGATCCCCAAGATATAAAGTAAAGATGAGAAAATCATTCAGAAACGTGCAAAATAAAAAGAAATAACACTATCACAAGTATTGCATTGAAAATGAACTCTTAGCCCAGATTTTAATTTCCATTTACTGATATATCAGTTATTCCTTTTTCATAGGTAATGAGCAAATGTCCGCAAGAAGGGGTAACCAGCTGCATAACAGAGCACCCTGTTGTGCTGCAGGAAGTTTATGGCAGCTCGCTACGGAGGTGTGGCCGAGACCGCCCGTGTTTATATACCCCACCACGGCCGGACTGCTTTCGTCAGTATTCCAACCCTATGTAGATAACCTGAGATTAGCCGTTGGCAAGGCAGGATTTGAATTCCAGTGAATTGCAGTGCTCTGTAATCGTTTAACCACTTGGGGCACTAAACTAACGGTTTTTGGTACAAAATCAATATTTTTTACTAAAATGTACTAAAATACATAAGATAATTACTGGAAATGCAGATAGTGTCATTCTAGACTCAATTATACAGTTTATCAACAAAAAAAGTTGATTTTGGGGTGAGTTGCATTTTAACAATGAATTCAGTAAATTGAAAATGACCTACAAGGGCAATATTAGCTATGATTAGCTAATATGATTTAGATTCAGAAAACTTTATTGGTCCCACAAGGCAATTAATATTCAATTAATATGCAAACATGTTACAGTCACTGTGTGTCACCACAAACATACAATGTTTGTTTGATAGCATGTTGGCAAACAGTAACATGTTGGTTAACAATAACTCAATCAATTCAGTATGTTAAAAATGTGGTATAATGCAAATGTTAGCTAAAATTAGCTGAAATGGTAGTTGTAGTATGCTGGAAAACACTAAAATGGTAGCTAGCATTATAGTTCTCCTTCAATGGTGTTTTTATAAATTTTCAGTGTTCTCTGGTATGAAAGAATGCCGTGTGAGTCGGTTTCTGTAACAACTAAATTAATCCCAGCCTATTTCAGTTTATGCCAGTTCAGTGTGGGAGTGGGCATGGAGACTCAACAAGATGTGGGGGGCTTGCTCTGTAAGATTAATGACATGCAAGTTTCTGTCCTCTGAATGAAGAGGATGATGCTAGATGAGACGATGAGAGAAGATGTCATAAAGAGTAGACTGAACACAGACGGACGGACTAACCAGATCTGCTCGGGAGCCTGCGCCTACAAATGACGAAGCATTACATGATTGGCTGGACGTTAGAACATTGTAGTATGCTTCTTTAAAAATAACTATTGAATTAAAAGCAAGTATTCAAAACACAAAAAAAGTATATAGAGAAATCAACAGATACAGACAGCCAAAAAAAATACTTATATGTAGGGCTGCAGCTATTGATTGTTTTTCTTTCAATTAATCTAGCACTTTATCGAATGATTAATCAGATCATGTTTTTTACGTTTTTAAAAAACTAAAACAAATCATGCGTAACGAAAATTTTGTTGCAGCAAAATGATCAAGCATTGTCCTTTTATGTCTCAAAAAAGCAGAACTCCAACATTTGGCTCCAAAACTAAGCCCATTTATTTATTTGACAAAATACAAAAAACTTTTTTGTGAAAAAGCTTTTGTGAAAAGTTACAATGTTTTTGTGATTATTTTTTGCCAATCACTTAAATTGTTTGAAAAGCAAGCAGAGTTTGAGAAGACATTGTCACATAAACCTTAGTAGAACAAAATAACTTTAATGTAATTTTAACAGTTAAAAACTCTAAAATGTAACCATCTCAGATTGGGTCATCAGTAGAAGAACATCTCTGCTTTTATTTTGGTGCTACAGTCCCATCCTGGCCCCTTTTAGCCCCTCTTTATTCACCTCCTGGATACGGCCCTGCTCAGCAGTGCTAAGCATTTAGGAATAATCACTCAATCATTCTAAAAACTCACAGGATTCTCTGTGTCAGGAGAGAGTGAGAAAGTATGTTTTATCTTTTTTACTTTGGTAGCAGCGCAGCATAAAGTGTTGATTTTTGACGCTGTAACTGTGATGATGTTGGAGCATTTTTTTGGCATAGATAGTGACGTTATTGTGTTCATCCGTCCACACGCAGACACTGAAAACAGCGGAAACAAAGTTCTCTACTTTGGCCAGAGTTTTTAAAAAAATGTATTTTTTGTGCCGAAAATCTGCGTTTACGTGCGGATGACGAGCCAAACCATAGAAAAATGTCTCCGTGTTGTGAGATACCCTACTACGAGTGGACAAAGCTCTCTTGCAATTGAATGTGAATAAGTTGACTACTTTAACACATCAAAGCTAAACATCATACTAGGCATGATGACATCGCTACAAATATAGTATTAAAATTAGCAAACATCACTGCATACAGGCTTATGGTTAGGTTATCTTGTTTCAGTGACACTTGGTGAAACAGCTTGTGGATGGTTTCTGATACTGGATCACTGACCTCATACTGCTGTGCTTCACCAGCTCTACTTGGCAGTAAATACACTGTACTTTATTCTCTTCTTTTTTTTTTTTAGAATGGAACGATCCCAAACTTTACACATTTTCTGCCTTTTATGGACATCTTTACTCTCCGCTATCGCGCCAACTAAATTCAAACTGTATCACGCGCTGCTGGTGTGCGTTGCACAGATGCATCCAAAACAACGGTACATGTTGAATAATCAGATCTCTGCGCATCCCTGCGCTATGGTGCGCGTCATAGGAATTTAACAAGCTTCGAGGCAGAGTTTTTGCCTCAAGCTATTTTTGGAATCGAGTAACTTGACAGATCGTTTCAGCCCTATGTATATTAATTGTTTGGACAGCCTTTTTCTTGATAACATGATATTGATTTGATGAATAGCTGAACACATAATTATGGGGATTTTCTAAAAATAAACATTTTTGCCATAGTCTTACTTTTATTTATCTGCAATTACAGTTTTGCTTTTGCACAATAAATGTTCTCAAAACGACACAGGTTTATTTCTATAAAAAATACATTTAGCAGTTTGGTTTTCCTATGGATCTATGTAACCTGTTCTGAAATGGTTCAATTATGATTCATATATCACAATATATATTGTGTTTGCAAGAGGCAGCAACATATATCGCAATATTAATTTTAGGCCATATTGCCCATCCCTACGTTGGGAGAAAACAAAACCATATGAAAATCTATTTTATAATAAGTGAGTCATGACTGATTAAAGCATCCGCCAAATAGATTACAATAAGGGGTGAGAGAGACCGAGCCAAGATGGCAGCCACACGGCTCCTCAGCACCAATGAGAGGTAGTGGTTGATGCAGCGTCTATGAACCGGTTAACATTGCTGGATTTTGTCCCACTGTTTTCTTGGTCTTTCATTGTGATACTATGAAGTTGAATGACAACAAGGGCAGTCTTTAATGTCTTCAATATGCATTTTATTGGTGGTTGGCAAACAGCTTAGGGTGCAATACCGCCACCTGGAGGCAAGGCAATTTTATTTGTATAGCACACGTTCAACACCAGGCAATTCAAGGTGCTTAGGAGGGATCAAATCATTTAAGCCCCATTAATGAACCCTTGATCATGTGACCATGGTCCTGAAGAAATGTGTGTTCTCAATGTGTTCATAGTGAGGAAACCAAAACTGTAATTATCTAGTTTATTTCAGATGCAACTTTTTAATAGGGTTGTGCCGACGCACGATGTCCATCATGATGTCGGTCAGCCATCGCGATGGAGAGCCCCCATCGTGATGCCACGCCCCTCACCCAGTCAGACACGCACTCATCCTTTAATCTCTTCTATAGTTTAACTAAAAATTTAGCAGGAACTGCTCTAGAAATATATATATATATATGTTGTTTTTTTTGCGTGGTTTGTGTGTGTGGATTTGGTGTGTTTTGTTTGCATTTGTTTCCCTCTGTGAAGCTCCAAGTGAAAAACTGAACAGCAATCAGCTACTTTGTTACAGGTGTGCAAAAACTTGTTAGGCTGCACATAAAAATCACAGGAGATTAACGTGCACACGTCTGCAGCAAATCTGCCAGCGGCAGACAGGCAGCACAAGGCACATTTTTACTGTTTCACCTGTTTTAAAATCAAGCGTGGATCGCCTCAAAACGTGAGCTATGCGCACTATGAGTCAAGGGTATGTGGATATTGGTGCCTGCCTTTCGTTCTCTGACTGATTTTGGCTGACGTAGTGGAGCTGTTCGGTGGGAAGAACTTATTATAAGGATGTTACCTGGGAGGAGACGACCTGCAGTGAGTTTATTAAGTATAACTTAGTCATCTTATTTACAAGTTAAAAGGAATAATGCCTTTTTTTTCAGTTTAAAACTCTGAAAAGGTCCAGCGCGATACAGAAATCTGTGCGCACACAGAAGCTGCACATGGATCCCAAATCCATACGCACGTTTTATTTAAACTGAGGGTACATATTCTTTCACCTCAAAATTATTTCTGCACCTGATCCCTGCCAGGCTCCTTGCAGACATGAAGGCAAGATTGAGTGTTTTTATAATTCTATTCCTTTCGTCTGTCAAAACTATGTTGATTGTGCAGAATCCCCTCTCACACGAAAGCGTGTTGCTGCAGCCATTCATTTTTTAAGCTGGTCGCCTTTGTTCTTTCAGTCCATCAGCAGAAGTACAGGGGTTGAAGAACTCATGGGAAGGGAAATATTACTCTGTTGGACCAGCAGGAGAAACAAAAAAAAGGTAATTTCTTGTACTATAGTACAGCTTGTTGTGTATTCCTGCTTCTGCTGTCTCATCACTTCCTGTGGGGTGAGTGGCCAGGCTGCTAATAGGTCAGCCAACCTGGGAAGTTGTTGACATGCAGAGAAAATCGGACTAACATGGTTAGCATTATCTGGGTGTGTTAGCTCCATTAAGGAGGCCAAAGGTGTATACATGCTGCAAAAAAGGCAGTAATTCACTTTACAACATGCAAACACAATGAGTGACTCAATGCAACCTGCTGGGTTTCCTTAGATAGAATACTTTTTATTATTGAAATGAATGTAAGTGACTTTAATCTGATTGAATTGACTCGTTTTGGTGGGGTACCAGGAGGAACCTTTGTAGTGAACTCCTTTGACATAAATACACTAAAATGAACTGTTTTCCAATTGGAATACAATATAGACAGCTGATCGTTTCAAGTCTACAAATGTTTCTATTTCCACCTAAAATACATGCAGTATATTATGGATCTTCCATGAGAAAATTAACAAAGATTTTGGGTATGAGTATTTCAGGTGACATAAGTAAGCAGAAGTGTGTTTGTTTGGCCCTTCTTACCATTTTGACCACTTCAGGATAGGCCTGCTCTGTCAGGTAGCCACGGCTGACAGTCACATAATCCACCAACTCGTTGAGCGTGGATCGCTTATACTCTTTCATCTTGAGGTCCGACAGCGTGTCCATGAAGTCAAAGACGGTACAACACTGTTGTAACTTCTTTAGAAACAGTTCCGGCTGCTCTGGTGCTGGAACGTCTGCACACACACAAAAAACCAACAAACCAACCAACAGTGAGACCAAACAGAGGCAGCAAAGAGAAACAAAGGATGAAGTGGACAGGTATACTAAGTCAAAGATTATTCAAATGAACGGATGAGAAGACTTCACAGCTTTGATTCAAATGTTCTCAAACCGTCATGAAGCTGTCGCTGAAGTTGTCAATAAAGCTAACAGATGGTCAGAGCGAACAAAGCAGGTGCTGATATTTATATATATATATATATATATATATATATATATATATTGTTATAACCTTGTAATAATCAAAGAACTAATAGAGAACAAAGAGTTATTCTCTGGAACACAAAAGCAACCTTTAAAGCTCTAGGCTTCATGATCTTTGTCCCAACAGAGCAAGCAGTTCAGTAATAAATGAAGTGCTGAGATAAGGAGTTAAATAAAGGAGCTAAATATCATAGACTAACATTTACCTTCAATTCATCAACTGACAATGAATGAAAGATTTTTTTTAAAGGTACATTTCTCAAGTAACATCAAATAAAACAATCAGAAGACAGATCGCAAATGTGACAGTAGAAGATCATAATTGACTAGCCAGCATTAATATGAAAGTAGCCAGCTGGGGGGAGGAGGGGTTGGGGCTGACCATATAATGTAAATGTAAGTAACAGCACGATATTCATGTGCATTTATTAACCTTGTCTTAAACAACAGAATATGTATACAAATAAAATAAAAATACTCTTAAGTAAAAGACGTTTCCAACATAAACGATAAACTTAATGATTTCATTTCTCCATTCTGCTCTTTAATCAATCTTTCTCACGCCTCTGGGCAGGAAGAAACCATAACAGGAGAAGATTACTGATACTTTTTATTATATTATCACAACTGCTACTATCTCTTCTAAATCTCTTCATTTCAGTTCATGACACGTTCACAGTGCAGTGGTGGCTACACAAATAAACAGCAAATAATTCTCCCTTATAAACAAACGAAAACACACTCTTACGAATCCGTTTTTACTAATTGAACACTTGAAGGGAGAACTGAATTACCAAAATGACGCTCTGCTTCTCGTCCATGACGGCTCCGACAGCCTGGTTTAACAACACCACCACCGTGGACTTAGCCTTTCCACATTGTCCATTTAGCTAGACCTGAGTCAAGAGCCCCATGATAACACTGGGTACAACTTAAGCGGGCGGAAGGATATTAGTTCAGTGCGACCGGCCAAAAGTATATTAAAGGACCGGGCGGAGCAGCAGAGTTTGAAAGCGGAGAATAGAGCCGTGTCACAGCGGGACTCATGCTGAAGTATGAAAGGGAAAATACGATGGGCGTGCTAACGTCACGTACAGCATTGTGCGGAATCACATCCTGGTCATAAATTAGTAGCCGGCTGGACTTCATTGAGTAGTCGGCTATATAGCCGGCAGCCGGTGCTTGTAGAAAACCCTGCTATGTGGGGTCAGTTTACGTCTGTAAAGCATTTTGAGTTGCAGTTTTTGTATGAAAAGCACTTTATAAATAAAGCTTTAATGATTAAAACAACAGCAAGGCGTCCAGGTCCCAAATCACTACCCATCCTCCACCATACTCAACAGCTGGTAGGATGTGCCTTTACTGATACTGCTGTGCATCAAGACTAATATTGTTACATTCTAAGACAATGTGTACTTATGATCCTGTCTAGAAAAAAAGTAATTAATTCTTCAGTTTTGATTCAGCCTTGTTTTAGAAAGTGAGCTTGATTAAAGACAGTATGAGGAGCAGCAGCTAGACACATGGTTACTAGAAAAGACATTGTAGATGGCTTCATTTCATACCTGGACATATTCTGAAAATAAACCATCAAGATACAATGGTTGGAAATAAAGAGATAAAATGAGCTGTACCTGCAATGACAGCCGCTACAGCATTTAGTATCTTCACCTGTGTAAGCAAACCTTGGGTTTTAAGCAGGGATGGGTATCGTTTAGGTTTTATCCGATACCGGTGCCAATCCGGTACTTTTGAAATAGTGCCGGTGCTTAGACAGTGCTTGAAATGGTGCCTAAAGAATGTTAGACATACAAACATGGTCCAAATACCCTCTTATTTTTATTTTAAGTAGGTCTGTCAAACTATAAAAATCTTTAATCTAATTAATCACAGTAGCTTCCATCAGGAACAGTGGAAGTTAAAGCCAGATCTGGAAGACTGGAAGCTGTGGGGTTGTATTGCAGCCAGTGGCACAGGGAACATTTCACGAGTTGAAGGAAAGATGGATTCTGCTACATTTTGGCAAAATTTGGACGGTAACTTGATGCCATCTGCAAAAAAGCTGAAGTTGAAGAGATGATGGTTTGTATAAATGGATAAGGATCCTAAACACACCTCAAAATCCATGATGGATTACATCAAGAGACGTGAACTGAAGGTTTTGCCACGGCCTTCACAATCTCCTGACCTCAACATAATTGAAATTTTATGGATAGACATTAATAGACCAGTGCGTGACAGACAGCCCAGAAATCTCAAAGAACTGGAACACTTTTGTGAGGAAGAATGGGCGAAGAAACCTCAAATAAGAATTACAAAAAGCCCTTACAAGCTGTGATAGTTACTAAAGAGGGCAGTAGAAGGTACATTAACTCTGTGGGGTGCCCAAACTTTTGCAGATGCCATTATTTTGTTTTCTGTTATTTTGAAAGTGTAAATGATGAACTTTTTTTTGACACATTATAAGCCTGTAATTTAATGCCTTTTGGAGACATTTCCATTATTCCTTGGCTTCTTTATGCACATTAATACAAATGTTTATCTGGTGCCCAAACTTTCAATCCCCGCTGTATTTTGAATTATGCTAGTAATTTAAAGACTCATCTTGATGCTTTTTAATCTTTTTAAACATTTTATGACACTTTACAATATTAATGGCTGAAACCTTTAGTTTGTCAATAAAGCTAATTTAATTTCAGTTTAGCTGCTATAGCTGGAGCTAACCAACTACTACCGTAAACCAGTGTGTAGACTGAGCCCAGGGCACTGAAGCCCAGTCCAGTTACTCAGAGCTAAAGCTGGCAGGTCTATCCACCCCAGTTGTGTTTTTTAACAGATTTTTGCTTCTGAGGACCGGGTGGGGAACCATACGGACATTTTAAAAGCCACAGGTGTTGTTATCAGCGTGACCTGGGTACGTTTACTTTGTCTTTCCATAAGAGTGATTTGTAGCAAGCTGTAGTAGTGGAGTCCTGTTTAAGACAACTGACCATAGTATTTTTTGGGGTTTATTAGAGTTATGTTTAGTGTTTAGCGTAATCCGGAACAACTTTACGGAACAACTTCCTCCTTGCTCCCTAACTGTGACATATTGACCAAGGTGATGTTAGTTTACGGTGATGGTTTGCTTAAGGAACAAATTCAGCTCAAGTTATTTGCTCCATTTCGTGGTTTGAAAGGAGAAAGGGATTAGTGACGGAGCTGCCTGAGTCAGGGTTAATAAGTCGTTCGAAGTAGGTAGTGACTATTGTATTAAGCTAACTGATAGGTTATAATGAAAAAAATGAGTGAAGACTTTTAATCGAACTTCTTCATCAACCCCTTTTTCTTTCTATCACACCAGACATCTATCGATCATTATCGCTATCGATTTATCGTCCAGCCCTAATACATATCAGCAGAATTAGTATTCACACTGACCACTTCTTGCAAATACTGCTATATAGGGGTGTGACGATTCTCCAAATCCTGGACTCTATTTGATTTTCCCTTTTTAGGGTCACGATTCGATTTTAATTTTTTTTTATTTTACAGTACAGAGCCCTATGTCATTTTTAGACTAGTCGACGATCATTGGTTTAATTCAACACATTTTGTACAGTAAATCTTATTTTAAAGACAAAATTGATGCAATTTTTTATTATTCTTGTGTAATTTATCACATTAAGTGTTAAAGGTCAAATTGAAATAATTTATTTGAAATAAAGCATAACAGTCTTGCTTAAATAACACATGATTAACAGAGAGTGGTTCCTATCTAGTGAATCTTTACAGTTACTGCAGAACAATTGGATACAACCCTCCTGATAGTTCGTTCCAGAGCAAAATGCAGGTAACAGTGGTCCTCTTCTTTACAGTCGTGGCCAAAAGTTTTGAGAATGACATAAATACTGGAAATTGGAAAAGTTGCTGCTTAAGTTTTTATATCAATTTGCATATACTCCAGAATGTTATGAACAGTGATCAGATGAATTGCATAGTCCTTATTTGCCATGAAAATTCCTCTGCATGTCATTTGCTGTCATTAAAGGACCTGCTGAGATCCTTTCAGTAATCGTCTTGTTAACTCAGGTGAGAATGTTGATGAACACAAGGCTGGAGATCATTATATCAGGCTGATTGGGTTAGAATGGCAGACTTGACATGTTAAAAGGAGGGTGATGCTTGAAATCATTGTTCTTCCATTGTTAACCATGGTGACCTGCAAAGAAACACGTGCAGCCATCATTGCGTTGCATAAAAATGGCTTCACAGGCAAGGATATTGTGGCTACTAAGATTGCACCTAAATCAATAATTTATAGGATTATCAAGAACTTCAAGGAAAGAGGTTCAATTCTTAAGAAGGCTTCAGGGCGTCCAACAAATCCAACAAGTGCCAGGATCGTTTCCTAAAGAGGATTCAGCTGCAGGATCAGAGTGCCACTAGTGCAGAGCTTGCTCAGGAATGGCAGCAGGCAGGTGTAAGGCGAAGACTTTTGGAAGATGACCTGGTGTCAAGAAGGGCAGCAAAGAAGCCACTTCTCTCCAAAAAACCATCAGGGACAGATTGATGTTCTGCAGAAAGTTTGGTGAATGGACTGCTGAGGACTGGGGCAAAGTCAGATTCTCCCATGATGCATCTTTCTGATTGTTTGGGGCATCTGGAAAAAGGCTTGTCCGGAGAAGAAAAGGTGAGCGCTACCATCAGTCCTGTGTCATGCCAACAGTAAAGCATCCTGAGACCATTCATGTGTGGGGTTGCTTCTCATCCAAAGGAGTGGGCTCACTTACAATTTAGCCCAAAAACAGCCATGAATAAAGAATGGTACCAAAACACACTCCAACAATCCAACAACAGTTTGGTGAAGAACAAAGCATTTTCCAGCACCATGGATCACCGTGCCATAAGGCAAAAGTGATAACTAAGTGGCTCGGGGACCAAAATGTTGAAATTTTGGGTCCGTGGCCTGGAAACTCCCCAGATCTTAATCCCATTAAGAACTTGTGGTCAATCCTCAACAAAAACCTACTAATTCTGACAAACTCCAAGAAGTGATTATGAAAGAATGGGTTGCTACCAGTCAGGATTTGGCCGAGAAGTTGATTGAGAGCAGGGTTTTTCCTGCGTTCAAATTTGCGTGCGGCCACCTCCAGCTAATTTTGTGCTGCCTCAGCCTGATATCGCTCTGCCCCCAACTGTATGGAAGTTATTTTTACTGCAGTCGCAGAGTTGTGCCACCATCGGGGCGCTGTATCAGCAGCGGAGTGTGCCGGGGGAAGCACTGAAAAATAAGATAAAATTGTTTTTCATACAGTCTAAAAATTGGGTTTTCCCACTAGTTGGTGCCATCTGTGTCCTGATTTCCCCCCACTCTTCAACCAGGTAAATGTTTTGTTTTTTTGCATTCAAGCATGTCAAGTTTACTTTTTAAAAACATCCTCCGTCTCAGAGTAATATTGATGGATTTTAGCGTTACAGATATGACCTGGTAAAATCAGCCACTACTTTAAAAAACAACCTGGCGTTGAAACTGCGCAGACAAATTCTTGTACCAAGCAGTTAAAAGGTAATCATGGTTGTGACAAGATGTGAAAATTGCAGCCAGTGACTGGCGAGGGTCAGAATCATGGTCAGAATACAGGACAGGACACTTTTTATGACGAGTTTGTCTCCACCAAACCTGAGCCTTTTTTTAACAACCGCAGAGCGTCTTAAAATCAACTTTTCGGCGTCTGACCTACTTTTGCGCGAGCTGCGAGCGATCTGTTAAACTAAAGGTAATTTTTCTAAATAAAGTACTGCAGACTAAATATGCGATCATATTTATGGATCTAAACAGATTATAGAGATAATATAGAGAGCTTTACTCCCGTCTAATTCACTGGGAAACAGAAAGAGAAAATACATTTATTAAATGTGAAGAGTAGATAAACAAATGTATATTTCAACAATAAATACTCCTCTCTGCCACCGTCATGTTTTCTTTCTGCGCAGATGCTACTTTAAAGATTTTTACAGACAAACATTCTGCAATGTTGCAGGTACCGTTTCAAGATGGAAAAAATACATAAATGTTATGGGTCTGGTGGAATTTTTTTTTTTTACGTGGATGGATGAAAAATATTAATATAATATTTTTGGTTGACTCCCACCTTCCATTGTGTGGAGAGAGTTTGAAAATCTCTCCATCTTTGCACTGAATGCAGATTATTCTCACTATTTCAGCATCCAGCACTCCCAGACAGAGATTTGATATGTCCACCTGAAACAGCAAATTAGTTGCAGTAGAAGTTTCTCTGCACAGAACGGGCAACGACAGCATAGGTTACAAAGGTAACACATTTTATTGTTACGCATATTCATCTGGGGCGGATTTTGCCATGCTTCTGCTATACGTGGATTCTTAATGTCTGCCATTTGAGAAACAAAAGAAGTAATCCTTTGGCTTTCAACTGTTATTAATTCAATAAAGGTGCGATTTTCAACACCTGTTCATACCTTCATTGCTTATTGGGATGAAACGTGGAACAGAATTATAAAAGGCTATGAATAGTTAATAATTAAATAATTAAAGCTAATAATAATAGTTAATGTCTGGCTGCCAGATTTGTGGATAAATCTCTACAACTTAATACACTTTCAGTTTAAAATTTGCACCTTATGTTTGTATGTATATTGTTTTAGTAAAAGAATGCTTTAACATGATTATTGTCATATTCTTATTAGAACGCTTAACTAAAAAATATATTGCCTTTAAAAAAAGTGAGTCAGTTGAATGCAGAGAATTTACGCATGTGTTGGCGCATGGTCAGGATGGTACCACCTCTTTCTCAGTTTGAGCTGGGAAAAACCCTGATTGAGAGCATGTCCAGTCGAATTGTAGAGGTCCTGAAAAAGAAGGACCAACACTGCAAATACTGACTCTTTGCATAAATATCATGTATTTGTCGATAAAAGCCTTTGAAACGTATGAAGTGCTTGTAATTATATTTCAGTAAATCACAGAAACAACTAAAAGCTCTAAGCAGTTTAGCAACAAACTTTGGAAAATTAATATTTGTGTCATTCTCAAAACTTTTGGTCACAACTGTAACTCCGGGAAATCAAAATTTCCTCACTAGTGATTTAAGAGTAGGAGCGGTTTTAGCTCATGTCCCGCTGCTTCATCTATCCTAGCCTTGGTTTGACTGTAGCTTAGCTAATAGCTACTTGCTAGCATCAACTAATGTCCTCTGTAGACGTGTTCTCTGATCACGGGGGATGTGATAGAGGCAGTTAAAATGTTACCAGGTGGTTTTGTTAGTTGAATGAGAACTTCGAACTTCTTCGTGATGAGGAACTCTGAGTAAATGGACAGTTGCTAGCAAACTGTTGCTACAGAGTCCTGAGTAGGACGCACAGTAAACATAGGGGAGCAGCAGGTGATCGCGATCCTCTTTTGGATTTCAATGCGCAAGGTTGTAACGTAATTTTGTTCGATTTCTATACAAAAATCGAGATTGTGATACCCCTAGTTGCAGATATTTTCAACTTTACGCACAGGTTTCAGGTAAATAAATCCATTAAAGAAAAGAGTCCTAGACACTTTGATCAAAGTATGATGGTGACCAGGAGCTGACTACACGTTGGAAAGTTTCTGAGAGTTCAGAGTGCGGCTGCAGCCTTTGACATTGTATGTATTGCAGGGCTAAAATGTATACCAAACAGTGGTGCCAAAAAACTGTGCCTACTGCTTCTTTCCTCCCTTGGACTTTTCTTCTAGTGAAGCTTAAGCCTAGTTTATGCTTCTCCAACCACAAACTTGCACTCAGACGCAGACGTATTGAAGGAGACAAGAGTTTAGTTTAGTGTTGGAATTACTGCCATCCACTGTGGTATTCTGAGACGAATAGGGAAGCAAGAATGGAACAGATTCTTTAAAACTTGTTACGACACTGTCTGATAAAGTTCTACTGTTATGACATTTTCTTTCAGATTTTGGAACGTTGGGTAAAGCAAATTCGAGGGTTATCAAAAAAATGGTCAGATAGGACTGGGTTATGTGGGACTATTAGTTCATCACACTCAATGCCAAATGTCAGTACAACGTCTTAAGCCTAGTTTATGCTTCTCTGACGGCAAATTTGCACTCAGACGCAGACATATTGACTGAGACATTTTTCGTTTTTAGTACTCCGCTTTTTCACTCCACACTCTATAGATTTTTCAGCGTTGCTCGACCAGGACAGCAGGGGACGCTAAATTTTCAAGGTGTTTCTGCCTACTATCACAGTGTCATTTCATTTTTTTTTTAAGACTTGTGAACACATTTTTTCCTCAAACAGCAATGGAAGACAGAAAATTTTGATTAAGCTGTAAAGCTTTTTACTATTGTTGTTTTATTACACCTCCTTGTGTTCAAAATCGGGCAAAAGACCAGATTAGATAAATTATCCTTCCAATTTAAAGGACATAGTGGCCAAACGCATTAACTCATGCATTAACTACTAATTACAGTGACTATAGAGCGCCGTTCTGGTGAAGCGATCTCTGGCTGTTACTGAACTGACCAATCAGATGCAGACGCTATCTGTTGACGGAGACGGATAGTTAAAAATTGGGCCTCTACTCCATGCGTTCTTGTGGACAGAGAGCCCTTGCCTTGACGGATAATGGCGTTGTGTGAATACGTCAAAACTGAGAAGCATAAACTAGGCTTCAGTTTACATATCAGGAAACGGTTTGTTCAGAGTCTTAGACTTCTGATCACTTTAATTGGAGAAATGTTTCTTCATTTTAAAACTCGTGGATTCAGCCTCCAGAACAACATCTAAACCCCCATGAGAAGGAATTTGTCCAAGGCAAAATTCCTAAACCTGATAACCTCTGCAGCAACCAGACTATTTTTACACATAAAGGAGTTCCTTTCAAACAGGCCATGAAAAACTGTAAATTTCTGGACTTCTTCTGTTTTACTGTTGAGTCTGAAAGCAAACTTCTGGACTCTGCGGATAACCTTTCGCAGTATATTTACGCCTGAAGCCCTAGCAACAAGAGCAGAGTTGTCGCGGTAGGGTGTTATTAGGGCTACAACAAACGATTATTTGGATAATTGATTAGTCGGATGAGGTATCGAGTCGATTCATTGGATTAGCCTAAAACATTTTTAAACGTGTTATGGAAAAGTTTTTTCTCTCCTTCCTTCACTTTATTTAACAACTGAATGTTATTAGAAAACAGTTCAAAAGCTCGCAAAAGAACATACTATCACTTCAAATGTCTTACAGCTTTTGAAATATTAATTAAACAATAAATGAAAATAGTTTTAAATTAAGATTAAAATCTAAATCAAAATATCCCAACATGCTCCCACCTCAGATATCCTACAGCTGTTGAAATATCAAATAAAGAATAAAAAATGTTTTAATAGCTTTGCTTTATTACATTTATTTAAGGACACATTTTGCATAAATTAAAATAAAATCAGAAGCACAATGAGCCTAAACACATGCTCCGTCATGCATAACCAAATACTGGTACAAAATACATCATAACGTAATCATAGCTTAGTGTAAGCCACTTTTATGAGACCTTTATTTTGATTAGTGCAGTCGGCCAGGATGTGGCACGTAATGCTTTAATTGTGAAGACGGGAAGCTAATGTACGAGTGAGAAAACTGGACTGCTGTAAGTGAAGTGGGGCAGAGTGAAAAATAAAAGGCCTCTCGAGTTCACGGCACGGTTGTCGTCCTTTCTTCCCACTAAGCTTTCATAACGTCAGGCATCATACTCACCATACGCTCAGTTACAACTGCTGAAACAGCAACAACTTCTGTCCTGTCGATCAATTAAATAAACACATGTTGCTCGCTGTTTGTCTAACCATGCATGATGAGCTGGATGGAGAGCAGAAATGCTCCAAACTTCTCTTCCTGAGACGTTACGATTCATTACTTAAAAAGTAACAGTTTTCCCCAACTTACGCAGAGGCTGAGCTCTCCCCTTCCTCACTGATGACTCAGACAGGCTTGCTTTATGATGTAGCATAATCACAGCTGTACTCCCATGCCATGCAAGGGACTTACAAATGTTGCAGGTAACAAAAGTCTTTTACATTGTTTAGGGTAAAGTACTCCCAAACTTTTAAAGTTTTTATTGCCTTAGGTCTACCTACTCCTGCAATGTGCCGCTGCAGCCTACCATCTTAGTGATGAGTTGTTTACGCTGACTGTTAAATAAAGCTTACGCGTGAAAAAAAAAAAGACGTTGCGAGACGGCGACCAAGACCTCGTAATCACGCTACACAACGAAACAATGACGAAATTAGTTGCAAACGCTTTTGATCATCACATTTTTGCAATGTTACAGATTCGTTGTTGCAGCCTTAGGTGCTAGCACTCACAATATCAAGTAAAGATCCATAAAACGGGGTGGGGGAGTGGGGGGGCAGGGAAAGCTGAGACTGCACCCATTGATGGCATGTATATCATATTTATAAAAAGGCTGCTTCACACTCCTTTGGTTTTGCTTTTATTTTCTATTTAGCTTTGTCTCTTAAGCGTATGTGTGCAAATGTATGTATGTTCTGTTTCGTTGTCCCGCTTTGCCAGAATGACTTTGTTTGGGGAAATGACATTTATACACCCGCCGCACTGTTTACGTTGTATCCAAATACAAGCCCCCCACCCCCCAGACATTCTTCCAGTATTTCTTGCTGTCTGAAAGCAGCCTAAAGGTAATGTTCTGATAAAAAGACGTGTATTTGAAAAGACAACTATGGGTAAAGACCGGATGGAATTGTAGCGAATATTCCAGAACGTTTATCTAAAAACGGCTATGGATCTGCGTTCCATGTGGAGCAGGACCTACAGCAGGTGTATTCCAAGTACAAATGTTTAAGTTCGTCTTAAGGAGTTTTCTGTTCGGCTTATTTGGATTGAATAATATTTAAAGTGAATAAAAGATAAATACTATTGAATAGGTGGTAACTGGAGGGATGACTGCTACAGACCTTCCCCCATAAAAAAACAACATGTCAAATATATATAGTGCAACAGAAAGTATTCAGACCCTTTCAAGTTTTCCACATTTTGTCATATTCCAGAGTCATTTTGAAATGGATTCAATTTGGGGGGTTTTCTCATTAATCTACACTCAATACTCCAACACTCCACATAAAAACCAGGTGTTTGGAGTGTTTTGTGAATTTATTAAAAATAAATGTCTGAAATATTCAATTTACATAAGTATTCAGACCCTTTGTTATGACACTTGCAATTGAGCTCTGGTGCATCCTATTTCTATCAATGGTCCTTGAGATGCTTCCTTCATTTGATTGGAGTCCGCCTTTGCCTAACTGAATTAATTAGACAAAATTAGAAAAGGACTACACCTGTCTATATAATGTCTCATAGTTGATGATGTATGTCAGAGTGAAAACAAGCGATGAAGTCAAAAGAATGGTCCACAGATCTCAGAGACAGGATTGTGTCAAAACACAAATCTGGGGAGGGGTACGAAAAAATTTCTACTGCGCTAAAAGTGCCCAGGAGTACGGTAGCACCATCATCCTGAAATGGAAAAAATTTGGAACCACAAACACCCGTCCTCGATCCGGCCGCCCACCCAAACTGACAAGTCGGGGACAAAGGGCTTTGATCAGACAGGTAACCACAGACCCAACAATCACTGTGAGAGACATCTAGAGTTCCTTGGAGGAGATGGGAGAACCTTCCAGAAGGTCAACAATCAGTGCAGCACTTAAACCAATCAGGCCTTTATGGTAGAGTGGCCAGACAGAAGCCTTTCATCACTAAAAGGCACATGAGAACCCGGCGGGAGTTTGCCATGAAGCACCTAAAATACTCCAAGACTATAAAATTCTCTGATCTGATGAAACAAAGATTGAGCTATTTGGCCACAATGTCCAACGACATGTGTGGAGGAAACCCGGCACTGAGCATCACCTTATTAATACCATCCCTACAGTCAAACACGGTGGTGGGAGCATCATGCTGCGGGGAGGCTTTTCTGCATCAGGGACTGGGGGACTAGTCATGGTAGAAGGAAAGATGGATGGAGAAACATATAGAGCAATCCTAAGTGAAAACCTTTTCCAGAGTGCTCTGGATCTCAGGCTGGGGAGAAGGTTTACTTTTCAACATAACAAAGACCAGAAGCATATGGCCAAGAAGACACAGGATTGGCTCGGGAAAACTCTGTGAAAGTCCTGGAGTGGCCTGGCCAGAGTCCAGACCTGAACCCAATCGAGCATCTCTGGAGGTACCTGAAGATGGCCGTGCATCAGCGCTGCCCATCCAACCTGGTTGAGCTTGAACAATTCTGCCAAGAAGAATGGGCGAAACTTCCGAAAGAAAGGTGTGCCAAGCTTGTAGGCTCATTTCCAAGAAGACTTGAAGCGTCATTGCTGCCAAAGGTGCTTTAACATAGTACCAAGTGAAGGGTGTGAGTACTTATGTAAATGATTTATTTCTGTCTTTTATTTTTAATACATTTACAAAACACTCCAAACACCTGCTTTTTTTGTGGATTATAAGAGCATTGTGTGTAGACTGATGAGGGGAAAAAAATTAATTGAATCCATTTTAAGATGAGTCTGAAACATAAAATGTCAAAACTTGAAAGGGTCTGAACACTTTGCACTGCATATATATATATATATATATATATATATACACACACACACGAGTCCTCATCGGGAGGTAATGTCGGAATCTGTTCGAGTCTGAAAACCTGAACGGGCCTGATTTCGGATCTAGTGATCGGATCAGGACATCCATGGGTGCCGTAAAGGGGTGGAAGGTTAGGACGATTCTAAGGCCCCAGACTGATGAAGGGCCCAGAGGAGTAGACCCCCTATTTCTTTTCTTTTTTTAAATACATACATTAAATGTGCTAGGGCCCCTCATGTACTCAATGTGTATTTTGTCTGTTTTGACCATAGATTTATTATTTAAAAAACAAATAATTTATTTACTGTTTAAGTCACTCCCTTCCCACTAACAATGGTTCATTCCACCCGTGTTGTCCGAGCTACACTCGCTCCTGTAGCGCCTCTTGTTTATTGCTCTTGTTATGATGCAGCACAGACAGTTAACACACGCATGCATGTCACATCAAGAGTCAGAGCATCAAAAACTGAAAGAAATGAAGGAAAGAGAAGACAGAACTCAGAAGTCAACAGTATGTCACACAGTTTTTCATAAAGAAAGGCAGCTTGCTCTATTCCTGTATTTCAAAACGTTCAGACTTTTTTTTGTTGCTACATTCTTTTATCTAGCTATCTTACTAAAATAATTGCTGAATTATGATTTACATCCAACAATAATAACATCTCTGCTGTCTCCAGGTTATCATGTCTCATTGACACAGATTCACCTGCTGCTGCACACCCATCTCCTCCTTCCCCATCCGCCCCCGTCCCTGTCTCAGCTGAACAAGGTCAGCCTGAGCGCGATACTTCTGAAGATTGAGCCTCTAAACACGTCTTACCTACATGTGTTCTCCACATAATGCTAACTTTATGAACAAAAAGTAATAGACATGCCTCAGCAATTACATAATCAGTTTGCCGTATGTTCTGTGAAGTGACAGTGCTGCTGCTATGATCGATGGTGTCAAACATGACGTTCTTAATACAAATCCCCAGAAAAAACATATACAATTGAAAAAAACGTGTGTAGTTGCCTTTAGCTATAATGACTTTACAGAATTTATATTTTAATATTTTATATCAAGAAAACTAAATAGGGCAATAAAATATATTTTGTGTGCATGTACGTTGACTTATATAGATATAGAGCCAGCTTTATTGTCTGCCCCTCGTCCTCGTACTAATGACCCACTGGGCTATTATTATTGATGTTGAACATAACTTTGTTAGACCTGGATAACAAACGGTTGATGTCTGCTTCAGTACTTGCTTAGTCCTGGACTGGTTGAGGTTTGGCATTACTCCTGGTTGTTTCTTGATTTTGAGCCCTTTTGGCCTAGCTAGTTTTAGTCCTAATCTGATTTAGTAATGGATTAGTTCTAGCTGATGAGTCCTGATTGAGTAGTTTGACCCAGCTAAAGTATATGTCAGAATGTGTACATTATGTTATTTTGTGCTTGCAATTTTTTAATAAATGTTCTCCCTTTTTTGTAAACAAGTACATATTTCTGTAGTTTTTTCTTGTTTTTGTAGGAGTTGGACTCATATTGAGACATTTTAACTATGCAATGTGATACGTATCTTTTTAAATTATACAGGGCATGTATATGTATATCTAGGAGGCCCAGAAATTTTGGTTTCCATATGCCCCAGAATTTCTGGTGGCACCCCTGGGGACATCCCTGGTGGTAACTGCAGCTCACCCACCACCAACTGCTACAGTCTGCAAAATGTAACCAATGTTGCAGTTTGCTGCAATGTGCTTGGCTTTTATTCCGTTTCTATTAGAAAACAGATAAGATTATACTGAAACGTTTAGGTTTCCTGGACGTCTTGGTTTTTTTGGCCTTTAACAGATAGACGACAGATATATAGCAGCTCAACAGCAATTAGAAAAATAAGCAAAAAAAAGACATCAGACAACTTGTATTTAAGGATCTTGATTTAAAAATATTAATCATCAAGTGGAAGGCCAAACAAAAGTTTTTGCCAAATCGTGCAAAATTCATTAATCGTGTTTTTCAGGCAATAAGGCGCATCTGATTAAAACCAGCAGTTGTTTTAACCTTTAATTACCAAATGTAAGGGTTCAACCCTGCAAACACTTCAGACGTCATCTCTGTGTTCATCGATCTTCAAGAAAGATTTCCAGTTCTGGCATCTGCTTTATGCTTTTATTACCTCTGAAAGCTTTCTTCGTCTTATCGCATTGACAGAGTTTCTCACGCTGGTGTCTGCAACGTTTCACCATTTATTCAGTGCTGCCAACGGTACGTGAAGCACCTTTATTTCCTTTTCCAAAAGCCAGGTCAACTGTCTTTAACTTCACAGCATCATCATATCTCCATCTTCGTTTGTTTTCCAGAATGAGGGTTTGTGGATGAAAACGTACTTTTTGCAAACTGTCTCGTTCTCATAATGTCCGTCTGTTCCACGTTTGCTTTCATTGCTCTTACAATCTCTCCCTCTCTGACATAATTTATAGAATTCATACTTGGAGGATGTCCTCTAATGGCTGTTAGCTGCAAAAATCCATAAATAAACCACACCATTTTAAAAGTCACAGGGTTCAAAGAATGGGAAACTATGGAACTGTTTAAATGAAGAACTTAAATGTTGTATAAGTGTTTATAAGTCCAAAACAATGTATAAAGATAAAATTATACATTTACATATACAAATTGAAAACAAACGACTTTAATTGTGAAATGTAAGACAATTTTTTCAATGTTAATATTTTTTGTGTGTTTTTTGCTGACTTGGAGATGAGGTTTGATAAATGGCTTTATTGATTTATCTTCTTTCTGTTCATTTTAGTAAAATATTTTCTGTATGCAAGTATGTAACAACATGAACAAATATAAATAACCCTCTTCATTTAGAGAACAAAACTAATAGACCTTTAAGGTCCAATAGAACTAACTAAGGAGTCTCACTTGATTCCTGATGTTGCTGCTATCAGTTCATTTCCATGCACATCTAAATGCAGCTTTTAGCAGAAATTGGACAAATAGCTTAGCCAGAGTTGAGGGTTGGCTACAACTTTACACCTCACTCCGAAAATCTAAATATCAAATGAAGTGTGTTCCACTCCGCAACACTACATGGCGACATTCTCCCCTTGGACTAGAGTCACACAGACTGTAAACAAATGCTAGAGTGTTTAGGTGTGAACTTTCAGTTCCTTTGAGTATTTTAATTGATTGGTTTTCTGAGTGATGGTATGCTAAAGCTGTTCTTGACTAGGTCCAACCTTAAGCAGCGGTCCTGATCTCCCTGGGCATTATCTGGTTAAATAAGGGGGAACAAAAATGGCAACATGATAACAAGTCCAACCTCACGTCTAAGAACACTACTGGCGCGCCATCGTGTCTTCAGACCTGAACCGTGCTAAGAGTCTGTGAGGCTTCGTCACCAGAAGGTGGAGGACAGAAAGGTCTCCAACATCCACCAGCTTTGTGATGTTGTCGTGAAAGACTGGAAGACGATTCCACCAAAATATATGAATAAACTTAACATTTGGATATCACCAGTCTGTGTTAAACATCACATAAATCGAATAATACAATTTACCATTTTACCATGAGTAAACACACATCAGGAAATGAACGCCCTTATTGTGAAGGTGTAGAGAGCTACTTCCGCTACTGAATTGGCACCAATTTAAATCAGAAAACATCACTTTAACAGAATAATTTGCATCTTAACCCAGTGGTAACTAACTATGAAATGTACTAAAGCTATACAGTGAACCAACATGCATAAATGAACATAAATACGAGGCATTTCTAATCTGCAATGCACACAGCGAGCTGACAGGCCAAGCGGACAGTAAGGAAAATTGCAACAAACAATTTATGAACTTACAATCATATCAACCCAATACGCCAATAAAAATATACTCAAATGTAATTTAGGCACAAACACACACGCTCCTGCAAAACAATCCGCAGTTTGGCTGGTTAGGAAGGAGAACTGATTTGTTGCGTGCTCAATCGATTCAAGTTAATGCGTTAATTTTGACAGACCTAACTTTTAGCAGTTTGTTTTTGCAAAAAGATAGCCATGCTGATGTTTTCTGGGGATATAGTACATAGCTCTTGGCTGATGGTTATGGCCCAGAATCCATAGTGTTTGACATCTCCAGAAAAAAAAGAAGAAGAATGAAATAAAGCACCAAAATGTGTGTTGCTTTTCGGTCTGGTTACTACTGCTTATGTTATATTGGTATCCATCCATACTGGGCTTTATTAAGTCCAGAGTCAACACAGCCATCTACCAGGACATTTTTTAGCTCTTCATGCTTCCTCCTGCAGACCAGCTTTATGGAAATGCTAACTTCATTTTCCAGCAGGACTTGGTACCTGCCCACACTGCCAAAAATACAAAAACCTGCTTCAATGACCATGATGGGATTACTGGGCTGGATGGGCCACCAAACTGGCCTGACCTTGAACCCCATAGAGAATCTATGGAGCATTGCCAAGAATGATGAGAGACACAAGACAATAGAATATTTCAGATGAGCTGAAGGCCACTATAGAAGCATCCTGGGCTTCCATGACAGGCTGATAGCATCCATGACACTGCATTGAGGCAGGAAGTGAGGCAAAAGAAACCCAAACCAACTACTGAGTACATTGCATGATTAGACTGTTCAGTGGTCTGACATTTCTCCATTAAAAATATTTGTCTTATTGATTTCATGTAATATTCTATATTTTTGAGTTCTTATATTTGGGGTTCGCATAATGAGCTATAAGCCATAATTATCAACATTATAACAAAGGCTTGACATATCTTACTATTAGCCTATTTCATATAGTAGTTTCACCTTTAAAGTTGATTTGCTGAAATAAATTAACTTTCGCACGACATTCAAATTTTGTTATTTACACTGTTCTATGATGAAGAAGCTATAAAAGGTTACTGTAGTTGGAGAGCTCTGATTTTAAGTGGTTAAACAAGCAATAAGCCAATTTCATCAACAAAAATGTTCATTTTGTTAAAATGGTTAAACACGAATGAACAAATATATGAACAAATTTAAATCATAACACAACATAATTGTAACTTTTATAGTTGCCAACAAGATGAAGATGACTGTCTTCTTCCACAAGCTTTGACCCAAAGTAAAACCTTCTCAGAAAGGAATGAGGATTTAAAGCTAAACCAGCTTTCTAATTTCACTTTTAAGCCATTAGAAAAGGCTGAAGCTTTCCATTAGTCCTTCTCAGGTTCACCTTTGCACACATAAGAGACAGATGGAGTAGTCTGGTAGAAAACGGCCCCTGACAGCAAAGGCTAACTTTAACACACCATGCTATGTTGGGCAGTTCCAGGTTCACAAGACTCCTTCAATGAAAACTGTAACTCACTTAATCAGATTTCCTTCCTCATGTAGGAACCAAGCGCTGAAACAGGCAGTCATGAATGTGACTGTGGGAATAAATTTGAACAAAATATGGACAAGAGGCTTTAATAATCCAGTCTCCTCTGGTGACTAGTTAGTGGCTAGGAGAGTTGGGAAAATGTAAAGAGACACCATGTGGGTCGGGTTTCTCTTGAAGGAAAGACGGCAGCATGTCGGTGGTCTTCATTGGCCACACAGAGTTGGAAAGAAGCCCCAGAGAGAAGCAGGGTGGGTAGGCCAGCATTGTGCACCTATTTTTGCTCCCCTCAGTTTTTTAAGCATGTTGCACATTTGCCCTCCTATATGAGCGTGAGACATGTGGAGAAAAAGTCTGGGGAAAATCCCAAGAATACAGTCTGCCACACAACAATACGACTTCCACAACAGAGACAGACAGGCCCTAAGAAGCTGTTAGAGAGAAAACCAGCATGGTCATTTACTCCCATGGAGGAGAACTTTAAACTGAACATTGGTGTTTTTGGGTGAAGAACACTGAGTCCTTAGCTCATTTAGGAAACATTTGACAGCAGCCTATATGGGGGTGAAAGGTCAAGTAGTTTGAGATATCTTTTTTTTTTTTTTACTGGACTCTGCCAACTTAACTTCATGTGCCAGGAAGGTTTCACTCCTTAAATATACCAGATTGTTTCTGTTTATGTACAGGAGATGGAACAAAGACGAGGAGAGGAGCTCCAGCTCTCCAATCATCCTGCACGTCAGACACTGAAACAACTCTGAGATGTTCTGGTGTGACACCAAGGCCATATGTCTGGCTCTAATTTCCACATAAACCGTCTAATCTGCACCACATTTAACATGATGGATATTAGCCCAAACCCTGATACTGACGTTCAGTATTTTGTTCCTCACACCAGAGGATATTAAAAGTAAAGCATTTTTAATCCAAATATATTCTGGTTTCTTTTGTGCAACATAAAATTTATAATAAGTAACCAGCAAAGCAGACAATTTCAAACTTAATTTTTATCATATTTAGCTTTTATTTTAGTTAACATATCGTCATCTTTATGTTGTGATCATTTTTGTGTTGTATTATTTTAGAAAAAGAAACACATTTTAAAAAAATGCTTTTTGCACAATGCATGTTCTTTTAATGGCATTCTAAACCTTTTTGAAGTTGTTTTGCTGTGATGTGTCTGAAGCTGAGAAAGTTCATAAACAGTCATTTTGAAATATCTAAGAAAGAATATATAAGAAAAAAACAATATACAGCAATACATATTGTTACTGCACATGCTTTAGATTATATTCACAATACAGATTTGAGCTCATATCTCTCAGCCCGGGTTTAAAGCTTTAATTTACACAACCAATGTGTTGACGGTCGTCCATGATGATAGTTTAGTTTGGAACTGATAATGCATCAAGGACATATAGTGTTCAAAATATTCTAGGGGGCGCAGTTGCTAAAAATTCCAATTCAATCCTACTGAGCTATTTGGAGGTTGATGATTCACGTGCAGTTGGGATCATATCTGTCCATGTGCGTGGGATTTAGAGCTGATAGTGTAGGAGATAAAGGATTTTGCAACTCTGTATAAAGTTTGATTAAACATCAACCTATATGTCATACGACACAGCTAGAAACGCATCAGTCAAAGTGCAAAAGGAGGACATCCATTATCAACACAAGTCCCTCCTTGTTGAAAGTGGGTGGGGCTTATGTGATATCAACAATTTACATTTGAATGTTTTGATTGCTTGTCTGTGACAACACAGTTTGTTCCAGCTCCAAAACCTCTGAGGATTTCTAAAAGTAGAATAGGAGGCAGATCTTTTAGTTATCAGGCTCCTCTCCTGTAGAACCAGCTCCCAGTTTTAGTCCATGAGGCAGATACTCTGTCTTTTTTTAAGAATAGACTTAAAACCTTCCTTTTTGATAAAGCTTATAGTTAGAATGGCTTAGGTTATCCTGAGCTATTTTTGTAGTTATGCTGCTATAGGTTTAGACTGTTGGAGGACAGACTAACCACTTTTCTTCACTCTGCTACTTTTTTCTTCTACTACTCTCCAGATATATTTTTTCTGCGGTTTTTTATTTCGATTATTAACCCAGTTTTCTCTCAGTATTTTCTCCATAGAAGCTCCACCTGGTCTGGTACCCTGCTCAGCTACAACGCCCCCTGCTGGATGGGGAGCATTGATTCAGATGATGCTCCCAGTGACCGAACATCCTCCATGTCCTGTTATCAACTTTTTACTTTCTTTAACATAGAAAGTACTCTTCCATCAGTTCTTCTGTTCTTTCTGTGTCTCTTCTCTGTCTTCTCAGACCCCCAGACGGTCGTGACAGATGACCGCTTGTACTGAGCCTGGTTCTGGTTCTGCTGGAGGCTTCTTCCTGTTAAAGGGGAGTTTTTCCTCTCCATTCTCACTAAATGGTTGCTCAGTATGGGGGATTGCTGTGGCTGGAATGTTTGCATCAATGGGGCACAACTTCCAGTCAACAACTTGATGCAATCTGCTGGGATTCCTTAAACAGAAAAATTTAACTAACTGGAATGTTTTTGTAAAATTGTATTGAAATGATTTTAATTGTAAAGTGACTTGAGAGGACATCTGTTGTGGATCAGCGCTACAAAAATAAAATGACTTGAAAAACGATGGAATCAAGGGACGTGGAAATGCAGAGTTCAAGAAAAAAAGGGAAACCTACGACAACACAATGTCACTCCAAGTCGATCACACTTCCGTGGAATAAAACTGTCCACTTAGAAAGTAAAACGGAGTGAAAATCACTTTCACATGCTGTTGTGCAAATGGAATACACAACAGGTATAAATAAAGAGGTGGTTCTGCAGGCTTTTCAGATGAGGCGTATATATGTACAAAATGTATGTCGTCTTTTAATTTAGCTGGTGTGGCTTATATTCAGATGGCTCAATAGTCCAAAGAAGGTAATCTTTATTAGTGAAGCAAGAAGCAGATGCAGCATAATACGTCAGGATGAACCAAGCTAGAGTACCGAAGTGAGTTAGCCAAGCTTTAAAGACCAGGGGTCTAATTTCTAAAGCTTGTTTACAAAGAAAACGGGGTCTGAAAACAAAACAACTTTATACGCAAAGTTTGGGATTCATAGAAAAAAATGTGGCGGAAAAATATCCGCAAATTTAAGCACACTAAGGATCTTGGGTGTGCACTTTTTGGACACGGAGGACACTGACAGAGCAGCAGGATGGATAACAAAACTGAATTCAAGCCACATTTTCAGACTTATAGAGCATTGCATACACAGACGAACACAACCAAGACACAAAATTCAAAATTTGATTACAAATACATTGCATTTAAGAATTATGTTAATATGTATGTCTTCAGATTTTATAGCAATTGCACATATTGGTACATGTGTAAAGAACAAATATGCTACAGCGTTCCAGAATAATGCTGCACAATGGATGCACTGGAATTCATTGAAGATTCTTTTTTTATGTCAAGCACGCTGCTGCTTCAATGCTATGTAGCCTGCAGCTCTTCCGTTTATTTAATGACCCCAAATCAATATTGTGCATGGATTATACTTTTTGAAAGTAGTTTTGAAACACACCTTTTTGCCAGATTTTAAATATCTAGGACTGCTTAAACTTATTATGTTCTATTGTGATTTAGTATTGTTTTAATTTGCTTTGATTCCAGTCTTACTGTCGCTACAAGAGATAATCATAGCCAATAATTGGAACTTTATATTTAATGTTCTTATTCATTTAATCTCTTATGCTACTGTTTTTATTTATTTATTTTTAAGTTTTTATTTTTGTCTTCTAACATTTTTTTTGTAACTCTATTTTTTTTATCTTTTTATGTGTAGCCTTTGGCTGAGTAAAGCTGTATATAGATCAACGTTGATTGATTCTCTGCCTCCACTTGTCTGCAGCTGTGTCTTTCTCCCCCTCTCGGTTGCCATGGTTACCCGGGAAACGCCCCATATTAGTCGTCTTAAGTGGATGCAAAATATTCACTAGACACTTTTTGACCATTGACCATTTATGACCGAAAGTGGGTGTGAAGGAGGCGGGATATGATCCAGAAACAGCTGAGAACATTTCTACCAAGGGTTTGATTTATAAAGAGGAAATTTCGTGCAGCTGTATGTACTCCTAGTTTGATAGAGCAGAAACTTACTAGCCGTAAGCAAAAAAAGTTGCTGAGCTTAAATACGGTTTTAATAAAGATTCTACGCACAGTTTTATAAATGAGAACCCAACTCCATAACTTTTACACCATCAAAAAAAAACATGTTTTCGTAACATTGTGACATATGTGACAACACCATTTTTCAGAGCCGTTTACCGCACTATAGAACTTTTCACTCGCGGACTTCTTCTCAAGTACGTCGCAGTACGCTACGCACTAACAAATCATATAAACAAAGCCGCGATTTTGAGACCTGAGCCACGGCAGACCCGCCAAAGAAACCAAAGACGACGTTATCAGAATAAGCAAGGAAAATAGAATGAGCTGCAAGAGCTGAAAGCTACCGGTGCTTCACCGCTGCAGAAGGCTCATTATGATGATTCATTCCATTATGCGCCGGGTGTGAATCGGGGGTAAGCAAAGTTACAGTAGATCAGAGTACAGTTTCTTCTCTTCACTGCTGTGAAAGGTCTTTTCTGTCAAACTGTTGCTCAGTTTAGGTCAAAGTAGGATATATTTCTAAAACCCAGAAATGAGTTGCTAACCAATCAGAGTTCAGAGTTGCAGTCGACACTCTGTTTTGCTTCAAGGCTCTGAACTCTGATTGGTTAGCAACTCATTTTAAAAACAGACTTTTACAAATTTTGTTTTGTTTAAAAAACAGCATTAAAAGTTATAATCTATCCCTAATGTCAAATAAGGCGGCATGGTTTTTAAAAAGAAATTAAAGTTAATTTTGAGACGCGTTGGCAGGAAGTGACATCGCCAGTCAACCATTCCTTCTTGTGGTGACTGAGGAAATAGATTTTTTTCCGTTTTTTTTCTGACGTTCTGACGTAAATTTATGAAATTTTACAGTTTTATTTTTTTAATAAACCGGCAACTTCAATTGGAGACTTTTATAAGACCCTAATGGATCGAAAAGGACGATGGCTGACTCCTCCCACCAACTGACTAACCACTTTCTAGATTCAGACAACCTTGCTATTGTCTACACCACAAACTTTTCAGTTAATATTAGTAAGTCATAAATGTTTGCTCCAGGGTTATTTGGGCATGATGATATGATACAGCGATGGTTTACCAACTAAAACGCTGTTAGTTTGATGTTTTGTTGTTTGGCTGGCGAGCTTGTAAAACCGTCAGTACACCTGTTTAGATGCGCTCATAGAGATTTCCACATCTGCTTCAGCTGACGGCTCGGTCTTCTTAATAGCTAGCAGCCCTCTTAGCACAAATTTTAGTAAAGAACATCACTTTAACTGAAACTGCTTCGTGACAACTCATTAGTGGAAGTAGCTCTGTAGATCTTCACAATATTTAAGCATGATGTGATACAGTGCTGTGTTGTGCCAAGATAGTCATCCCCATGAGCAATTGTATCCCCTGACGCGGAGTGAGCACATTTTCACTAAAGCGGTGTCTACTTTCCTCCACCGTTTGATGGTTTATCAGCTGAAAAGCCGATAGTTTGATGCTTTGTTGTTTTGGCTGGTGAGCTTGTAAAACCGTCAGTACTATTGTTTATATGCACTCCATAGAGATTTGTTTCCCTTTTTTTATGTGTCCTGTCTGGCAGTGTGGTAATCAGAATTGGCATTTGAGTACCAAGTTCAAGATTTACTTTTTTCAAGCAGAGCATTACAGCTTTTGCTATAGTACTCCACTTGATTTATATGTTTGAAAAATCTTTAGAGAATGATGTGGGTTTAATTTCTTGAAGTTGTGGACACAGAAACGAAAAAACAAGATAATGAATTTCTACCCAATCATTTTCTTTTGATTTAGCAACAAAAAGAAGGTATAGGCAGACTCCTATGCATATTGATAATGATAATGATTTGCATGCTCAACCCTTGTTTCTTTACCATGATGTGAAAATTTGCACTCTTGATAAGGCTTTTGTCTGTATTATTTGAAATATAATAACACTGTTACACTTTTTCAAAACTATTTCAATTTGTGCAATAATATCACTTCTTTCTAAACATATTGAACACCTTTTTAAAAAAAATACCACAATACTACCAAATACCATCATAATTTTGATCACAATAACCGTGAGGTTAAATTTTCACACTCTGACAGCCCCGACCAGGGATCAGCCAACAATGGTCCTCCTCCGCCGCCGCCACAAGACCGGGGGAGCCGCAGCCGGCCGACACCCCAGGCCACCACCAGTTAGGTAATGGTGAGCACCGGCACCAGATGTGAGGCTCACTGAAGAACTCCCCCTCTGGTGCCAAAAAGTGTGCCCACCGCAAGATCCCTACATGTGTAGCTCTCATGAAAATGTTACACGCGGGAGTGTCAAAGTTACATAATAAAATTGGGACCCAGGTTGCCACCGGACAGCGAAAATGTCCCTCCGCACCCCATTGATGTGCCCAAGCCCCTAAATGAGCGGTAAAGTGATGGAGCAGGTGGACAAAGGCGTCCGGGGATTGGGAGGAAATCACTGATCACAGAATGCCATTCCCACGGAGCCAGCTCCCACAATGATAGGCATCCCCGTTCGACACGATCCACCAACCAGGGCCCACAGCCGCAGCACACCCAAGCCCCGTGAATCCCAAGCCCGTCCCCCCTCCCCATCCCAGAGAGAAACCTAAAACCCAACCAACATTTGGACTACTATCAAAATAGGAGACACCCAGTCATCCTCTGGCCTGTATAATGTAATCTATGAAGGATTTTATATTGTATTAATTGTAAATTGGGATTTTTAATTATTTTAAAGTTTCTTAAAGAAATCTAAGGCCAGAGGTTTTGGTCAAAGGTGATGGACAAGTCCATCTCCCATTTTGAAATGGGTAGGGCTATCGATTCATCTAATGTATTTCATATTTTATACATTTTAGACAGCAGTTTGTGGGGATTGAGATGAAGAAAATCTAAAACTTCTACTGGAATTTGTAATTCAACTGTACTGAGCAGAAATGTACCTTTTATAATCGATTTAATTGGTTGATATTCTAAGAATTTATTCTCGTTAATTCCATATTGTTTAATGTATCGGGATAAAGTCTGTTCCATCAAATGTGTGTTCCGGGTATTTAGTTCCTTTACAACTCCAGTGTTGAAAATTGATCACACAGTACACATTTTTTTCAAAATGACCCGGTTATTCCAAATGGCTGTACGTCTAGTTGGGACTAGTGCTTATCCAACAAGCAGTAAGAGAGGAGCTGATACTGATACTTTTAAAACATTCATTTTGTTTTATATTTGAGCTAATATATGGTAGGTTTGAAAGTTTTATCTTACTGCATAATATCTGCTCAACATCTATCCAGGACTCACCAAAATAGCTATTGTTTTAACAATCCTGAGATGTAATTTAGCCTGGTGGCTAAAAAGAATGATGAAAGTTTGGTAGGTCTAGACCTCCTTTATCTTTGGACTTCTGCAGTGATTTCAAACTGATACATGGGGGTTTATCTTTCCAGATAAATGTAGAGACAGAGGGGTCCAGAGATCTAAACTAATCCGGTGATGGTTTGCTTGGGAGAGATTTGGTTTTGACGACAGTGAAATCACTCTGCAAGCCATGAAAGGGTGGCGGAGGGCAAATATCTCAAAGCAAAGTTGTGAAGTGTGTCTTTAAAACGGGTATGTAATAATGTGCAGTGTGATAGATGTGAGGGACATCTTAGAGACTATCTGAAAAGAAATGAGAGGCCATTCATATGAGATCACGTCCAGGCTATTTGTGCTAGCACACTCAATACTAACCAACAGAAGCTGGTTTGAACTAATGGTAACGGCCAGCTCTAGATAAATTAGGACTGCACAGATCAGGAGTGTCAAACATCAAGATCATTCATATCCTCAAAGGGCACATTGTGGAAGAAGTTATTGACAAAACTACCATTAAAAAACTCCTGAAATATTAATAAATATGTGGCTCTACATTTGGTAGTACTTATTAAAATTTAATAATACTCAACTTTCTTTCAAAATAATGCAATTTGGCAATATTCAAATAAACATTGATTTAATATGACTGATAGAGTAATCCTTTAATCATCCCTCGAGGGGAAATTAATTTCAGTACAGCCCGATCAAGAGTGCTCAGATAGACACACAACTGTTATGTTAAAGGTTGTATTTCAATGACCTTCCAGAGTTTGTAGGGCCACAGAAAGGGTTATGGCGGGATGCATTTGACACAATGTCTTAAAAAAATGATAAGTTTCAGCTAAACATTTTGACAGAGTCATTGTCACCTTTGAGCAGTGGCAAGGGTGTGAGCTCGATGGGTTTGCCTTGAGAGCGGAACTGGGATGAACTCTGTGACCGCTTCTGCTTGGCCTTCCTTACAGATTTCCGCGAAAATCCATCCACTTTGTCCACAGACGGAGATGAGGTGGGTGCCGAGGACATAGCCCTGCTGGGAGAGACACATGGAAGGTTAAGGACATTACTATATACCTAGAATTAATTCCCATTCCACCTTCCACCTCTAGCAGGGCTGTACCATGTGACATATACGAATAAATCTATCCGTGCAACAAGTTAGAATTCATTTGTAGCAGTGTGCAACAGCTTTGGACAGCAGGTTAGGTAAGGAAGATCTGACACAGACAGCTGAAGTGATGGTGTATCTATATAGTGGCTGTAGTCTATAGCGATAGCCAATTACTAGATCAATGGAATTAAACTTCTATCCTACAACTCCCACAATTCCTGCATTTTTTCATGCAGTCCACCGGTAGACCTATGTATAGGAGCTTTAGAGTATCCATCAAAGATCTGAAGTGGGACTTTTAGAGATGGGTTCCACATAAAACAAGTGAAGCGTGATGGTACATTTCTTCATTCATATATCTCTACGTCCTATGACATCCACCTCCAATGCTGTCAGAAGATGGCTACCATCACAGGTGAAATCAAGTCTGACGTAGGAACTCAGACAAGCCCGCTACATTTCAGTCATGATGGACAGACGCTTCCAACAGGACGTGTGAGATGGTTTATGTGAACATGGTTGGAAATGGAAAACCCACAAAGAACCTATTTGGTTCTGAAACAGCGCCACACAGTTAGTCAACATGCACACACACACGAAAGCAACAGTAAACAAGAGTACAGATGAGCCAGGAAACGCCATCATGGAGCCATCTGCATCAGCAGCAGCAGATCAACAGCAGCAGCCAAGGCACTGACCCAGGGCACCCAGAGGAAGGGGGGATGGTACCCCCACCTCCACCCAGGCAGGTACAGCCGACCACCGCCCCCAATGCAAAGGGCTCCCACAGAAAAAACACTGGAAGGAAAATTAACAGTAGAAAATTAGATTAAGTATTAAAATACTGATAAAATGTTAAGATTGAGAGGATCCCAAATTATAAAATATAAGAGAATGATAAGATATGATCAGTGTAAGGCAGATAAATGATAATCAGTTAAAAACTTAACTAAAAATTCTATCAAATAAAGCACGCAGAGCGATTAAACAGATAATAAATAATAATTAGTTAAAAGCTTGGCTAAAAAGGTGAGTATTGATCCTGCTCTTAAAAACATGAACATTCTCTGCGGCCCTCAAGTCCTCTGGCAGCCTGTTTGAGAGGTGTGGGCAAGAATACTGGAAGGACGCCTCACCATGAGTCTGTGTCCTGACTTTGGGGATGACAAGGAGACGGCTGTTAGAGGAGCGCAGAGACCGCGAGGGTTCATACGGTAAAAGCATTTCTGACAGATAAGAAGGCCCAAGACCATTAAAGGAGACATATTATGACTATTTTCCACAATTTAAAATAGGTCTATAAGTTCCAGAAAACATGTTTCTGAAGTTGTTTCCTGGAAATAACTAGTAGAAACAATTATTACCAACCTGCATTTCCCTCTGTTTCAGCCCCTTGCAGATTGTGCGGTTTTCTGCTGATCATTACATATTCATTAGCTGCTGATAACTTGGCCACGCCCAACGCTTCTACAATCTTTACTCACGCCCACCACTCACATAATGACTGTTACCACTATGTGTGAAAGTTATGGACATGGCTGCTGCAGTAGTTCAACCATACACACAAAAAAGGGAATTAAACCATACAAGGAAAAAAATGAGTTCAACCAAACATGTTTGAACCAGAATCTTCTGTTGTAGGAGGGGAGTCTCCTGCACAGTAAATTTAAAAGTGCAGATTTAACACTATCATAGTTGAAATCAGCACTCATGCAGAGTTTATATGGTGACCACTGTGGTCAACTCAGATAAATAACTCAAGACATGATAAAAACATTTTACACCATAAAGGTTGCAATTACTCTGTCGGTGTTAATAATAATAATACAGATGGGAGCACTGCTCTTCAGTGACCTGGATCTGTGGACAGGTTGTACTGTAAACTACTGAATTTCCCCTCATGGGATCAATAAAGTATTTTTGATTCAATTGAAAATTAACTCAAAATATTTTTATTCTGATAATTCCATTCCCCAATGTTTCTGTGTGAGAACCTGATACTCAGAGAATTCAGCAAAAACTTCCAAGTCAAAAGAATAGATTTAACTGATTACCTGGCACTCTGATATCTTCCTGAGACGCCAACTCTAAAGCCTTCCAGCTCCATCAGCTGACTCCAGCTCTCTAGCACCGCAGAGACCCCGCTCTTTGAGCTCCGTGCGGGGGCAGGTCTTCAGCCTTCCCCGCCCTTAACGCCAGCATCATACCATCAAAAATAAATCCAACCTATGCTGCTATTTTGCGGCAGATCTCACGTCTTCTGACCGGTTCTCAGCAGCTCAGTTTGGCGGCGCGTTTCCCTTCTACTCCGCGGTTGTTTCTTCTCCTGTCCTCCCCGCTCTTACGGCCAGCATCTTACCATAAAAAAATAAAGTCAACCCATGCCACTCTTCTGTCCTCTTCCACTAGGACCCAATAAAATGTTTTGAGCTCTTTTGAGCAGCCAAAAACGGAGCATTTTGCGTGGAGCAGCAACATGGTGTTTCCTAATCTGAACAAGTGCTTTCCACTCGGAAACTGTTGTTTACTCCTGTACCTGGTGGGTGGAGACAGCAATCACCTGGTGGGTGGAGGCAGCTCTGAGGAGGTGTTGATATTCCAATATTCCGGCTTTTGACGTAGAAAGCCGGACAGATTTTTAACAGTTCAATCAGAGACTGAATGCATGATCAATTAAGAAAATCATATCTCATTCAAAACAGCATGGATGTTTTTTCCCCCAAATTTATATGCATGTATATGTATATGCACCAGAGACACACAATAACAATCCAAATCCCAGGAAAAGTGTTTTTTTTTCATAATATGTCTCCTTTAAGACACTTAAAAACCATTAAAAGAACCTTAAAATGGATCCTAAAACATACGGGGAGCCAATGCAATGATTCTAAGACCGGTGTAATGTGCTCCCACCTCCTGGTCTTCATCAGGACACGAGCTGCTGATTTCTGTAAAAGCTGTACAGCTGAGGTAGTCTTTTTGGGAAGACCAGAAAGCAGGGCATTACAATAATCGATTCCAGTGGTGATAAAATCATGCATTAGAGTCTCTGTATTGGCCTGAGAGAGAATGGGGCGGACTCTGGCGATGTTTTTAATGTGTGGAATAAAAGTCAGCTCAGAGTAAAAAAAATCACACCCAGATTCTTCACTTGTAAAGAAGAATTAAAAGACAATGATTGTAGTTTTGGTAAAAGTTTCTCTCTCTGAGCCTCAGGACGGATACTAAAACCTCAGTTAAATCCAGGATTTAATGTCTAAAAAACAGTTTAAAAGTGCATCCATTGGCCGTGTGTCATCAGGAGACATGGAGATGTACAACTGTGTATCATCAGCATAACTGTGAAAGTTAACTCCATGTCTTCTGGTGACACTGCCAAGAGGGAGCATATACAGGTTAAAAAGCACTGGGCATAAAACTGAACCCTGGGGAACACCACATGTGATCTTAGGGACCTTAGAGGAACAGGTATCCAGACTTACCATAAAAGTCCTGTCTGTGAGGTAGGATGTGAACCATTTATGAACAGCACCAGAGAGGCTGATCTCTTTTAAACGGGTTAAAAGAATAGTGTGGTCTACTGTATCAAAGGCAGCGCTTAGATCCAAAAGAACCAACACTGTCACCTTTTTAGCATCAAAGCTTAATCTAAAATCATTAAAAGAACCATCTCTGTGCTGTGGTTCATCCTAAAACCAGACTGAAATTTATCTAGGACATTATGAGCATTTATAAAATCATTAAGTTGAATAAAAACAAGTTTTTCTAAAACTTTGCTTAAAAATGTTAAGTTAGATACCGGTCTGTAATTGTTTAAATAATTAAAATCTAAATTGCTCTTCTTCAGCAGGGGCCTCACTACCGCCGCTTTAAAGGCAGCAGGAAAAACCCCGTCTGAAGGGAGAAATTCATAAAGTTTAAAATCTCATCTTTAAAAGAACCATAAAATTGCTTTAAAAAACTGGTGGGAATCGGGTCCAAAGCGCTTGTGGTGGGCCTCACTGAGGAGAAAACTTTATCAAGGGTCCCAGCTTCTACCAGGACAAAACTGTCCAGTGTTTCCTCTGGTGAAGGCAGACACTCAGATTTGTCTAAAACCATGTTAGTTTTATAGGATAAAATATTACATCTGATGGTGTCTACCTTCCCTCTGAAGTGGTTTGCAAACTCCTCACAGAGAGTGTTTGAGGGGTTTATGAAAAGTATTAGATGAATGATTAAGAATATTGTCAATGGTGGAAAACAGAATTTTGGGGTCATTTCTGAGATGATTCTGGAAAAGTATGCATTTCTGGAATTTCTTAAACGTTATTGTATAATCTGAGATGTTCTATGTATATCTGATGATTTATTGTGATTTTATTTTTCCTCCATTTCCTTTCTGCCACCCTGCACCTCCTCTTTAATTTTTTAAGATCTTCACTTCTCCATGGTACTGTACGTTTTGAATGTATATTTACAACTTTAAGTGGAGCCAGCAGGTCAAGAGCAGATTTAAGCCAACTGTTAAAATCATTCCAGATAAAATCACAGGGGGCAGGAAAAGGTACAGGAGGAAACTTTTTAAAAACTTCAAGAAAACCTGCAGCCACTTCAGGGGTTAGAGGACGCTTCCTGACAGTTCTCACAGAGGTCTCTAATTGGATAAAACTGGTGATTTTGAAAAACGCACAGTAGTGGTCAGAGACAGCCAAGTCAACAACCGAGAACAAACAGGTGGACAGGCCATACGTGATAACCAAGTGGTGTGTCCTCTGTTGTGAGTAGGCTGTGTAATATGTTGGCTAAAATCCATCAATTTTCTGAACCACTTAGTCCCCTAGGGGTCGCGGGGGACAGGTGCCTATCTCCAGCTGTCAACGGGCGAGAGGCGGGGTACACCCTGGACAGGTCACCAGTCCATCACAGAAACACATAGAGACAGACAGGAAGGACACACCTAAGGAGAATTTAGAGTGATCAATTAACCTGACAGTCATGTTTTTGGAGAGGAAGCTGGAGTACCCGGAGGGAACCCACGCATGCACGGGGAGAACATGCAAAATCCATGCAGAAATGCCTTGGGCCAGGATACGCCGGGATAAACTACTGACTAAACTAAATCTAGCATAATTTAGGATTTGATCAAATGTGTTGAAAAAGTTTAGTGGCATAGTACAACTGTAAATGGGAAATGGTCTGCATTTGTGTCCTACCAATGCATCTATCAATCTCCCGCTCCATGTTTCCCTCATTAATGAACAAGACCTTCAGATACTAAAAAACTGTTCTAAACAGGATCGGTAACAAAAATGCAGCCTTGATAGAGTCCAACTCTTACCAGAAACGAGCCTAACTTACTGCCTAGCAATGTAAACCAAGCTCAAACACCAGGCGTAAAGGGACCTAACAGCCAGTATCAGGGAGCCTGGTACCCCATACTCCCAGGGTACCCCCACAGGACTCCCCGAGATACACAGTTAAAACACCTTCTCCAAATCCATGAAACACATGTAGATGGTTGGGTCAACTACCATGCAACCTCCAGACCCTGCTGAGGGTGTAGAGATGGTCGAATGTTCCACAGCAGGGATGAAAACCCGTTCCTGAATCTAATATTCGACTACAGTCAGACCCTCCTCCCCAGAACCCCTAAATAGACCTTACCAGGGAGGCTAGAAGTGTAACCCCCTGTAGCTGGATCACACTCTGTGGTCCCCTTTTTAAACAGGAGGACAACCAACCCGGTCTGCCAATCCAAGAGAACTGCCTCCAATGTCCACGCAATACTGTAGAGCCTCATTAACCAACAGAACCCCACAACATCCAGAGCCTTGAAAAACTCGAGTCGAATCTCATCCTCCCCAGGAGCCTTGCCACAGAGAAGCTTTTTAACACCCTCAGTGACCTCAGAACCAGGGATTGTCCCAGTCTCTGCTTCCAGATTGGAAGGCACACTGGTAGGATTGAGAAAGTGTTAAAGTATCCATACACCAAACCAAGATGTCCTGTGTCATGAACAGCAACACACTATCCCTACTGTTAACAGAGCTGGTGGTGGAATGCTTCCCCTCCCCGAGACTCGCTTCTAAGTTCTCCATTGTCCTCCAAACTCCTCCCTGCTTCCGCTACTTCTGGGGTTCCGCCGGCTAAAAAGATCCGATAAGCCTCCTTTAGCTTGACAGCTTCCCAAATCGCCGGTGTTTACCAGTGGGTTCGAGGGTTGCTGCCACGAAAGACACAGACTACCTTGTAGCCACAGCTTTGGTCAGCCACTTCAACAATGGGGGCACGGAACATGCGCTACTCGTAGTCAATGTCCCCTGCCTCGCCCGGGATGTGCTTGAATTTCTGCCGGAGGTGGGAGTGTAAACTCTTCTGACAGGAGACTCTGCCAGACGTTCCCAGCAGACCCTCACAACACATTTGGGCCTGCCAGGTTGCGAAATAATCCCTAATGTCCCTGTGTGGAAATAATAAATGTGTGAAGGTCCTGTCACTGTGGCTCCGATTGATGCTGTGCCCTGGCTGCTAGGCCACAGGGACATCCCGTGGGCTGACTGGTTAGCGCACATGACTCAACTGGGAGTCGTGGGATCAAATCCCCCCCCCGGGCCCTCATTTGTGTACCTTGCCATATAAAGACCAATAGAAATATAACAGTCTTTTCTCCACCATATTTTCTCATACTCTGAATGGCTTTAAGTGGAGCTCTGGCAGGTTCTCCCAGTGTGAACAGAGTATCCCAGTCTAAACCAGAACCTCTATAGACAGCTCAGTGTTTCCTCCTGTACAGTAGCAGTCTGTTCAAGCAAAACTGTTGAAGCCTCTGACTGAAATCATTCTGTTGTCGTAGGATAGTCTTATTAAGAGGATGATCAGGGTTGTCCAACATTAGTAAGAAACAATCAGCTTTACATACAGAAAATGTTAGCCACTTAATTTGTGTTAGCAACTGGCTAAAAGATAAAACAATCTATGAATCGCTCCTTTATGTAATGAAAAGGAGCTATGGCAATTGGATTTGTCCCTTTACACCGCAAATTGTTGTTTTTTTAGTCATATTTGGAATGTTAATTAGTCAGGATTAATTCACAGCTACCCTGGAATTAATTAGGTAAAAAAAATGCATAGTTTGGCAGCTAACATTTAACCATCATAGTCATAGCCCACCCTGGAGAAAATTCCACCATCCGCCACTGCACTCTAGGTCTCATGGTCATTGCCTACATGAGCAGGCCCCCCCAGCAGAACAAGGGAGCTTCTTCTGTCCCACCCCCCAAGGAGTCCAAGGGGGTGGAAAATCTGATCTGCTGTTTGGCACAAGCCCAAACAGTCAGGACCTGTCCCCTCCACCTATATGCGGAGGGAGGCTACTCTGTCATTCACCGGGGTAAGCCCCAACTTACAGGCACCGAGATGGGTGGTAACAAATACGGCCACCCCAGCTTAGCTCCTCTCAGCAGGGGCAACTCCAAGGTGGAAAGAGCCCAAGCCCTCTCTAGGAGACTAGTTCTAGAGCCAGAGCAGTGTGTCATGTTGAGTCCGACAATGTCAAGTCGGAATCGCTCAACTTGCACACCACCTTTGGCTCTTCCCCACCAGAATGGTGACGTTCCACATCCCGAGAGCCGCCTTCTGCTGCTAAAGATCGGACTGCCAAGGTCCCTGCCTTTAACTTCCACTCATCCTAGATTGCACCCGACCCCTATGGCCCCTCCCACAGGTGGGAGCTCATGGAAAGGGGAACCCATGTCACGTCTTCAGGTTGAGCCTGGTGTTACACCATTTTCTCCAACCATCATTAAATGTGACCGTGACCGCTTCATCAATCATGAAAGAAATAATTTGAGAGGTTAGAAACTTTTCAGGTCACAGCATATGCATAGATATGTTGTAAAATTCACATTTTCTGATCATCAATGTGACCAAATGAAAGTGGCTCAGAGGTCACCAATTCTAACAGTTTACATGTCCTATCATACAATGTGACCCTTCCATATCCCCCTTTAAAACAATGTTCACCTCATATCACATTTTAATAATGGCATTAATGATTTTTACAAAGTGGCACGTTTATTCATTAGTATTTAGTGAAACAGCACCCCCTATGAGTCACAGAATATGATGGTCACAGAAAATGGTGCATCACCAGCCATGCACCATGGGTATAGACACAGCAACCAAGTGCTCCAACTCTAGGCGTGGCTTCAGAGGGGCCCTGGTACGTGTGTCCAGGCAAGGGAACATAGAGTCCAACATTTTTAATTATCATAAGGGACTTTTTGGGCTGCAAAATCCCTCACCTAGGACCAGTTTGTCATGGTCCCAGGTGAGGGACACTCAAACTCTTCCACCGCCAAGTTTTTATACCACTTATTGATAATTCATCTCATAATATACTTAAATGCATATACAGTTAATAAAACACAGAAACTGTAGATCTAGTTCTTTATTAACTTTTGTTGAATGTCATTAACTTTAATAAGTAGTATTTCAGTTCTTTTTCTACTTTTACTGTTTTACTAACAGGGCACAGACACATATCCAAGATCTTTCATCATTTAAGTATAAAGATTGAAAAATAAATTAACCATTAAGAAAATAAAAGATTACCAAGCTTAATAAGAAAATGACTAGAACTATACAGCAGTGCTAGCAGAGCTCACCAAAAAAAGAATAAGGTGGTCCGCCCTGGCTAACAATGAACACCCCAGAGATTACACAAAACCCCATTCCAATAATTTTTCTGAGGATCAAGATAAAATGTAATGTTGAAGTCAAAGTACATTTAGATATTTTCTTCTCTGTATCAGTTTTTCCTTTCAGAATTATTTCTTAAGTTTTTTTATTAATAATTTCACAACACAACCCATAAGGAAAGCAACACAGGAGCTATCGTTAGATACTTTCTCTCATCTAAACTACCTGATCATCTGTTCCATTCCAGAAAAATCAGTTGTTTTACTTCAAGGGTCTTTACCTCCGTTACAGTGGAGGAATTAAGCATTTGATAACCATTTATGAACTTTCCCAATCTTCGTAGGTACACCTCAACTGTGAGAGAAGACTTAAAAAATGGCAAGAAAATCTGATTTGAGGATTTTTTTAAAGATAATTATTTGCATTTTGTCGTATGAAAAAGTATTTGATTCTAAAGACAAATAGAACCTGGCATTTGGTAGAAAAACTTGTTTCAGTTGTGGTTCTTGACCAGCAGAGGTTCTGGTCCACTCCTCCAGATGTCCTCCATGATTGGCAGGGGTTGCTAGGCAAGCCAGATTTCTTACTTCCTTCAAAGGTTTTCTGTTGAGTTCAGGTCTGAAGAGAGTTATCAGGTCACTCCAGGGGCCTCATTTATCAAGCGTACTTATGCACAGATCCGTGCGTATGTCGTGCGTAGAAACAATTCTATGCATTGTGTGGTATTTATCAATTTGTACTTGTGTGTAGAAATGTTCCTAAATATAAGTACAGTTCTGATTGTTCATACGCACAGCATCTACTGTTAGAACAGAGGAACTGCAACTCTGAAATAGTTTTACTTTGACAGAATATTTCTCTCAGCAGTTTATCGCCTCCACCAAGGAGCTCATGTTGGCGTCTGTCTGTGTTATAACAGAATAACGTAAAAGTTATGCACGGATTAGCAATAAACTTTCAGGAAATGTTTGAAATTGGCCAAGAAATAAGTAATCTAATGTTGCAGGTGATCATGCATTGCGATCCTGTCACTCGCAATCTGCGCTCTGCGCCGCAGACCCCCTCTCCCGTTTGTTTATTACACCAAGCTCTTCATCTTCATGAGATTTTGTCACACATTTAAAAGGTTTGCAAACTGCACCGTGACACTAAATGTTCATGCTTATCAGTGAAGCAGATTGCCCTTTTTTCCTTGCGTACTGATGGCAGCACAAGCAGCATCTCCAATTAAACAAGACCACAAAAGAGTCAAACATGATGATCTTAACACCTTCTGTATTAGATCTGCTCCAGCTGTGTACTGAGAGATGTTTTACTGTATTTAGTTTAATACAGAACCATTTTCCCCCTAATTTTCAACAGGAACATCTCCACTATCCCGTCCGCATTTACTGCCCGTTATTTTTGTCCCAGGCTGAGTTATCTTTTATTATTAGTTCCCCCTATGCTGATAGAATCAAAAAGTAATTTTCATTATTAAATTATTTAATATGTTCAAAAATACGTTAACGATTTCCACAAAAGTTAATATTAGCAAATTAAATTATTCACCACATTTTTTTACATCTGCTCTGCAGCAGAAATATAACGGCTGCATGCGGGTTGGAATGAAGCAGAGAAACCACTGATAAAAGAAAGTATCAGTGGTGAAATGAATTTCTATTAAATGACATTTTTTTAGGTCTGTTAATCGTGAATACTTTTTTATTGCCCTACCCATGTTTCACCTCGGTCTCTGTGTCACTGAAGTTCCTTTTTTCGCTCTCTTGGAAATTATTTTAAGGAAGAATGTGAATACTCAATGCATGTGACAGATGATGTGGTGCTACCAAATATGGTTAATTCAGGGCGTTTCTGTATGCAAACGACTGAACGGGCACAAGCACCTTAGTACGCACAAGTGGGATTTATCAACAGTTGATGGCGGAGGAGCGTGCGTACGAGTGGCCACCGCATGTTTCATAAATCACACTTTGACGTGTACTTACGCACATCCTAAATTTCCTTTGTAGGATAGAATATAGGAACATTTCTACGAGCGTTTGATAAATGAGGGCCCAGGACTCTTATTTATTTATCAAATGTTTATAGAAACTGTCTATATTCTATCCCACAAAGGAAATTTCGATTGTTCCTACGAACAGTCAAGTCTGATTTCTGAACTGTGCGGTGGTCACTCGTACGCAGTTCCTCCACAATCATCTGCTGATAAATCCCACATTTGGGTACCCAGTTGCTCATGGCTGTTCACAGTCATTAACATACAGAAACACTCTCAATTAACCATATTTGGTATCACCACTGCCTCTGACACATTTATGAAATCCTTGTGTTGCTGCCAAAAATAATGGCCAAGAAAGCAAAGAAATTAATATCAGTGACACCAAGATCAAGGTGAAGCATAAGTGGGGGAAAAAAAACATTTTCATGACTTTAAAAAAAAAAATTATAGTTAACACAAATTTATTCCAAAACAATAGTCTTTGTACTCTTATAAGCGGTTTCTCTGCTTCATCTACCCCCCACCCCCACTAGTTATATTTCTACTGCAAACAGTAAGACATGTGGCAAAGAATTTTTAAGAGTTTTTAACTTCTGTGGAAATCCTTAACTTGTTTGAACTAGGGACACTACAATGAATCGATTCGTCACGACATCAATTTTAAATGTGATTCGATTAGTTGACTAATCTGCAAAATAATTAGTGATTAGTCGATTATCCAAAAAAATCGTTTGTGGCAGCCCTAGTTTGAACACGTTAAATAAGTCCTGACCATTGCTGTTTGGTTCTATCAGCTCAGGGGGAACCCATAAAATAAATAACTCAGTCTGGGAGACAGTGACATAGACAGTACATATGACTAGGACAGTGCAGACGTTCTTGTTGGAAATAAATGAAAATAAAAGGTTAAATATCAAACTGAATACAGTAAAACATCCCTTATGACACAGTTATAAAATAATATATTATATTAATATATCTGATACTTGTGTGGCTGTGTGTAATTGGAGACACCATTTTTGTTGCCCTTAGTACACGAGGAAAAGGCGACAACCTGATTCACTGATAAGCAGGAACATTTAGTTGTCACAGTATAGTTAGCAAACCTATTTTTAAGTATTACAACATCCGATTTAGCAGAAGCTCATGATGTCACGAATAATATAAATAAAAGGGGGGGGGGGGGGGTTGTCGTACGGAGAGCAACTCCATGCACAATCACAATCTCCCCCCAAATTAATGTATTTCTTGAAAGATTTCTAACATTTCATGGGAGTTTATTACAAATCTGCACATAACTTCAAGTTATTTTCTTAAAACACAGACAGACGCCAACATGAGTATCTGGATGGAGGTAATAAACAGCTGAGAGAAATATTCTGTCAAAGTAAAAACTGTTTCAGTGTTGCAGTTCCTCTAACACTAGAAGCTGTGCGTACGAACGATTAGAACTGTACTTATATTTAGGAACATTTCTCCGCACAAGTACAAATTGATAAAACCACATTGCGGAGAATTGTTCCTACGCACTAAATGCGCACGGATCTGCGTGTAAGCACGGTTGATAAATGAGGGCCCAGGACCTAGAGAAGCTAGGTGCTCCCCTGTAGTTCTGGACTGGTCCCTCACCCTATCATCAATGATACTCCACAAGGCGAGACCCGCATCTAGTGTCTGCCATCACTCAAACAATTGTCCAACAAGCTGTCCACCTGTGTTCCTGTAGCCCATCCTAGCCTTCTGCGGGACTCACACTTGTCCCTGGTGGCCTTAGAGAGCTCTTTGGTTTGGCCCATGGTTGAGAGCTTGGAGTCTGAGTGTAAGTGGGTGTATTTCATACAGGTAACCAATTCAAACAGTTGTGATTAATCCAGGTTATGAAGAGCTAGAAGAGAAAGAAGAGCTTCTTAAAGACCAACTAACAAGTCTGTGAGAACCATAATACTTTCTGTTTGGAGGATCAAATACATGCAATGAAATGCTAATTATTCAAAAGTCAGAATGTCATTTCTGTGTTTTTTTTAGATATCATTTCTTACAGTTGAGGCGTACCCTACGATTAAACTGACATTCCCAAATGTGCAGTCTCTGACCAACAAAAATTTCCTTTCATGGGGTTCTATTTAAATCTGCAGCTATTGATTCTTTTTGTAATCGACTAATCTAGCACTTTATCGATTCGATTAATCAGCTTTTTTTTTTTTTACGTTTTTAAACAACCAAAACAAATCATGCATAAACATTTTGCGGCTGTAAAATGTTCAAGCATTTGCCTTATATCTCTTAAATAAACAGAACTCCAACATTTGGCTCCAAAACTAAGCCCATTTACAGTATTTATTTAAGTATTTGACAAAATAACAGTCAACTGCAATAATATAACTTAATAAACTAAAAAGTCCATCCACTTTTTTGTGAAAAGTTGCAATGTTTTAGTGGTTTTTATTTTTCGCCAATCACTTAAATTGTCTGAAAAGCAAGCAGAGTTTGAATCGACATTGTCACGTAATCCTTAGTAAAACAAAATAACTTTAAATGTCATTTAGGCAAGGCAAGTTTATTTGTAGAGCACAATTCATAAACAAGGCAATTCAAAGTGGTTCACAGTTGCATAAATTAAGAAAACAGAAAAAACACCAACTTAAAAAATAATTAATTACAATAAAAAGCCAGACTGCAGATAAAATACTTTCAATTGTCATATGCACGGGTAAAAAGAACAGTTTTCAGCCTGTATTTAAACATTGTTAGAGTTGAGGCTTGTCTCACATCCTCATGAAGACTGTTCCATATTTTAGCTGCCTGAAACTGAAATGCAGCCTCACCGTGTTTATTGTTGACTCTGGGAACCACCAGGAGACCCCTCCCTGAAGTTCTCAGGGCCCGAGATGGTTCATATGTCTCTAACATGTCAGAGATGTACTTTGGTGCCAAGCCATGAAAAGACTTGTACACAAGCAGAGCTGTTTTAAATTCTATTCTCTGAGCGACAGGAAGCCAGTGCAGAGACCGGAGCACTGGACAAATATGGTCGTATTTCCTGCTTCTTGTCAGGACTCGAGCAGCAGCGTTCTGGATGTACTGCAGCTGTCTAACAGCTCGTTTAGAAAAGCCAATGAGCAGTCTGTTACAGTAGTCTAACCTGCTAGAGACAAATGCATGGATAAGTCTCTCTAAGTCTGGTTTCCACACTATTCCACTGATCTTAGAAATGTTTTTCAGATGGTAAAAAGCTGTTGATGTTATTGTTTTGATGTGGCTGTTTAACTTCAGATCCGAGTCCATTATTACCCCTAGATATATAACCTGATTTTTTGGTTGAAGACAGAGAGGCTCAAGATAACTGATAACACTTTTTCTTTGTGTCTGTGGGCCAAAAACAATGATCTCACGTAGATCTGAGTGTCATCTGCGTAGTTATGGTAATACACATTATTGTTGTTATTTAGCTGACCCAATGGAACCATGTACAAGTTGAATAAAAGTGGTCCCAAGATTGACCCCTGGGGGACTCCACAGGTCATTTTGTCTGAGACACAGGGTGTTTCTCAATGCCCAGGAACCTCCCCTTGATGCCTTGGTCCCACCCCGGTTGCCTAGGAGATACGTCATCAGGGACTGCCAAGGCGTGTTCCAATGTCCTTGTTCTACGGAGGAATCTGTCCTCCGTTTGTTAGCCGTTTAGCTAACTAACCAAGGATACATCAGACGTGCCTTGAGCCTGCTCTCGGTCAAAAATTTCCCAGAATACAGTGCGGTTTCTATTTTAAATGTAAGTCAACTATTTTTAACCATCGGGCATATATCTAAAATGTTTGTTTTATTTTTTTATTATTATTATTTAGATCCAAAGCAGTTATCTGTGGTTTGTTAGTTGTTTAGCAGTTACAGCTTCGTTGGCTACCAGGTACTAATTCGTTTGCACGTTTGATTTAACTAACATATAAAAAATTTTTTAAAAAAAAGTAAAACTCTCGTTATACATTTCCAGTTCCATGGTTGAAGTAATATTTCCAAGCTACAATGCTACTACGATGGGCGGGACGTAAACAGAGCGCGTAAGCCGCCGCGGTCACGTAAGGCTAGTCTGTTCCAAACCGTTTTTTTGACCAAGGAAGGACAGGGTCCTCGTAGGCAAGGCGTCTTGTCTACCGAGGCACTGCCTTGGTAGGCAAGATGCCTTGACATTGAGAAACACCCATAGTTGCCAATTTCTACAAAGTATTTCCTGTCCTCGAGATCGGACTTGAACCAGTTTAGAGCAGTACCAGAGATTCTCGCCCAGTTTTCTAACCTGTGAAGTAAGATCCCATGGTTTGTTGTGTCAAAGGCAGCGCTCAGGTCCAGCAGAACTAAAACTGAGACTTTGCCTGCGTTGGTGTTCATGCGGATATCATTTGTCACCTTGATCAGAGCTGTCTCAGTGCTGTGGTTGGGCCTTGAGCCTGACGGGAAAGTATCAAACACATTGTTAGACAGGAAAAAGTAAGTGAGCTGTTGATATACTACTTTCTCTAGGAAATTTCCTAAGAATGGTAGGTTTGATATGGGCCGGTAGTTGCTCAGTACTGTGGCATCAAGGCTGCTCTTCTTTAGAAAAGGCTTAATGACTGCAGTTTTTAAGGCATTTGGGAATGTTCCAGTCTCAAATGAGATGCTAACTAACTGACCAAGTTGTGGTAACAAGCTGCTCAGCACAGACTTTAGAAATCGAGTGGGTAATTCATCAAGGCAGCATGTACATGAACTCAGACAAGATAACTTCTTTGATTGTTTTTGTCACTGTAAGGTGTAAAATGTGTCGGCTAAAGGTGTTTATCTGGAAACACTGTTGCTATTCGTTTTGTGGTAATTTGGGCATTTTTAATGCCTTGGACTGATTTGATTTTAACAGTTAAAAACTCTAAAATGTGACCATCTCAGATTGGGTCCTCAGTAGAAGAACATCTCTGCTTTTATTTTGGTGCTACAGTCCCAGTCCCACCCCTGGGCCCTTTTAGCCCCTCTTTATTCACCTCCTAGATACGCCCCTGCTAATGGTCACTCATTAATCATTCTAAAAACTCTGTGTCAGGAGAGAGTGAGAACGTTTTTTCTTACTTTGGTTGCAGCGCAGCATTAAGTCTGTTGGTTTTAAATGTTGGAGCATTTTTGTCACAGATACAGGGTTTTTCCTGTGTTCAAATTTGCGGGGCGGCCGCCTCCAGCTAATTTGCTTGCCGCCCCAGCCTGATATCGTTCTGCTCCCAGCTATGTGGATGTTATTTTAACTGCAGCTTCAGTGTTGGACCACCATGGGGGCGCTGTATCAGTAGCCATGTGCCGGGAAGCACTGAAGTAACTACAGAAAAAGAAGATAATATTGTGTTTGGCCCTGCATCTGCATACCCTTACTACACGTACTGCGTAGTAGGCAAAAAGCAGTAAGCGAGCGATGTAGTAGATCCGAATCTCCAGTATGGATCAGAGTAGTAGGCATAAAATTCCTGGATGTGTACTACCGCCACAGTAAGCAGCCGGTGTAAGCTACACTATCCCACAATGCAGCAGAAGCCCCAAAATCATAGAATAGTGATGTCGGCTACCAAGCAATTATCAACCATTGACACCGCCACAATTTCGCCGTACAAATGTAAAAGTGTAGCGATGTTACTGATTGGTTTGTTTTTTTGACAAATGATTAAATATTTAAATTGATAAGTTCATGTTTAACGGGACTACAGGAGACGTAAAATAAACATCCGTCAAAATGGTGGAGCAGTAAGGCCTATTTCATGCCTTCAACTCGCTCATTTGTTACGCAGTATGTACTGCATAAACGGGCAAGTAGTAGCTACTATGTAGCATGTAGTACATACTGTAGGATTCAGACGCAGGGTGGGCTTTTTCCATATACTGTAAAAATGGGGTTTTCCCACTAGTTGGTGCTATCGTTGGCCTGATTTCCCCCCGGCTCTTCAACCAGGTAAATGTTTGGTTTTTTGCATCCAAGCATGTCATCCATCCATCCATCCATCATCTTCCGCTTATCCGGGGTCGGGTCGCGGGGGTAGTAGCCTAAGCAGAGAGACCCAGACTTCCCTCTCCCCGGCTACTTGGGCCAGCTCCTCGGGAGGAATCCCGAGACGTTCTCAGGCCAGCTGGGAGACATAATCCCTCCAGCGAGTCCTGGGTCTTCCCCTGGGTCTCCTCCCGGTGGGACATGCCCAGAACACCTCACCAGGGAGGCGTCCAGGAGGCATCCTGACGAGATGCCCGAGCCACCTCAACTGGCTCCTCTCGATGTGGAGGAGCAGCGGCTCTACTCTGAGACCCCTCCAGATGACCGAGCTTCTCACCCTATCTCAAAGGGAGAGCCCAGCCACCCTACGGAGGAAACTCATTTCAGCCGCCTGTATCCGCGATCTCGTTCTTTCGGTCACCACCCAGCCTTCGTGACCATAGATGAGGGTAGGAACGTAGATCGACCGGTAAATTGAGAGCTTTGCCTTTCGGCTCCGCTCTCTCTTCACCACGACAGACCGGTACAGCGCCCGCATAACTGCAGACGCCTTACCAATCCGTCCATCGATCTCCCGCTCCATTTTTCCCTCATTCGTGAACAAGACCCCCAGATACCTAAACTCCTCAACTTGTGGAAGGACCTCATACCCGACCCGGAGAAGGCACTCTACCCTTTTCCGGCTCAAGACCATGGTCTCGGATTTGGAGGTGCTGATCCTCAACCCAGCGGCTTCACACTCGGCTGCGAACTGCTCCAACGAGAGCTGTAGATCACATTCAGATGAAGCCAACAAGACCACATCATCTGCGAAAAGCAGAGACCCGATCCTGAGGTCACCAAAACGGATCGCGTCAACAACTTGGCTGCGCCTAGAAATCCTGTCCATAAACGTTATGAACAGGATCGGTGACAAAGGGCAACCTTGGCGGAGTCCAGCTCTCACTGGAAATGAGTCCGACTTACTGCCGGCAATACGAACCAGACTCTGACACCGTTCATATAGGGACCTATCAGCCCTTATCAAAGGGCCTGGTACCCCATACTCCCGGAGTACCCTCCACAGGACACGGTCGAACGCCTTCTCCAAGTCCACAAAGCACATGTAGACCGGTTGGGCGAACTCCCACGCACCCTCCAGGACCCTGCCGAGGGTGTAGAGCTGGTCCAGCATGTCATGTTTATTTTTTTTTTATCCTCCGTCTCAGAGTAACGTTAATGTATTTTAGCGTTACAGATATGACCTGGGAAAATCAGCCACTACTTTAAAAAACAACCTCGCAAGGAGTGTCAGGAATCCAGGTGAAACTGTGCAGACAAATTATCGTAACAAGCAGTCAAAAGGTAATCATGGTTATGACAAGATGTGAAAATTGCAGGCAGAGACTGGCGAGGGTCAGAATCATGGTCAGAATACAGGACAGGACACTTTTTATGACGAGTTTGTCTCCACCAAACCTGAAGCCTGGTTCATAACAGCCTCAGAGCGCCGTGAAGTGATCGTTTCTGTGTCTGACCTACTTTTTGCGCGAGCGATCCAGTTATTTGCGTACCTAAAGGCAATTTTTCTAAATAAAGTCCTGCAGATTACAACTGCGATCATATTTATGGATCTAAACAGATTATAGAGATAATATAGAGAGCTTTCCTCCTGTCTAGTTTACTGGGAAACAGAAAGAGAAAATATAGTTATTAAATATGAAGAGTAGATAAACAAATCTGTATTTCAACAATACATACTCCTCTCTACTACCGCGCACACTGTCATGTTTTCTTTCTGCACAGTTGCTACTTTCAACATTTTTAGACTCTTTTCTGCTCCCAAAATCTTCTGCAATGTTGCCATTTAAGGATGGTACCATTTAAAGATGGAAAAAATACAGTATCTAAACCTCATGGGTTTGGTGGAAGTTATTTTTTTTTTATGTTGCGAATGGGTGAAAAATATTAATATAATATTTTTGTTGACTCCCACTTTGCATTGTGTGTATTCTCACTATCTCTGCATACAGCGCTCCCAGAGAGAGATTTGATTGGTCCACCTGAAACAGCAGATTAGCCGCAGGAATCCGTTCTATTGCAGGACTCTGATCTGTAAATTAAGCTAAAGTTTCTCTGCACAGAACAGGCAAACGCATTTTATTTGTTGCACATATTCTTCTGGGGCGGATACGTATAAATTTGCCATCCTTATGCTTTATGAGGATTTTTAAATGTCTGCCATCTGAGAAACAACACGCAATCCTTTCAACTGTTATTAATTGAATAAAGATGCAATTTTCAACACCTGTTCATACCTTCAGTGCTTATTGTGATGAAACGTGGAACAAAATAATAATAGGCTAGAAATAGTTAATAATTAAAGTTAATAATAATAGTTATTTGTCTGGCTGTCAGATGTGTGGATAAATCCCTACAACCTAATACACTTTCAGTTTAAAGATGGTTCCTTATTTCTATATATATTGTTTTAATAAAAGAATGCTTTTACATGATAATTGTCATATTCTTACTAGAACAGTTAAAAAATATGTTGCCTTTAAAAAAGTGAGTCATTTGAATGCACAGAAATCATGCGTGGTGCATGGTCAGGATGGTACCACCTCTGCCTTAATTTGAGCCAGGAAAAACCCTGAGATAGTGACGTTATTGTGTTCATCCGTCCACACGCAGACACTGAAAACAGAGGAAACACAGTTCTCTACTTTGGCCAGAGTTTTTTAAAAGATGTATTTTTTGTGCCGAAAATCTGCGTTTACGTGCGGATGACGAGCCAAACCATAGAAAAATGTCTCCGTGTTGTGAGATACCCTACTACGAGTGGACAAAGCTCTCTTGCAATTGAATGTGAATAAGTTTACTACTTTAACACATCAAAGCTAAACATCATACTAGGCATGATGACATCGCTACAAATATAGTATTAAAATTAGCAAACATCACTGCATACAGGCTTATGGTTAGGTTATCTTGTTTCAGTGACACTTGGTGAAACAGCTTGTGGATGGTTTCTGATATTGGATCACTGACCTCATACACTCTAAAGAAAACTGGTTCTTCATAAGTGCTCTGCAGAACCTTTTTCTGTTGAAGAACCTTTTTCAGTTGCTTAAAGTTCTTTGGGGAACTGAGTTTAAAAAAAAAGAGTTGGTTAAATTTATATAGTGCTTTGAAGAACCTTTTTAATGATTAAAATATTACCTTATGGCTAGTGAATTTATGCATAATCAGACTAACTTGTGGCTGTGTGTAACAATCCTTGTTACAGGGTACTTTTTTATTGTGGAGGCTGATATTTTGGAAGCACATTTTTATCGCGCATTTGTAGTCATATAATTAAAAATAATGTAAATTATTTATTATTACTGCCATCTGTGTCTCAAGATCGGGATATGTCTTTCCCTCTCTCTTTGACAAGTGCAGGGACCATGTGGCTAACCCTTTAACAAATAATTCAGAACCTGTGTGCGGTCCCTTGTTTTCTGGCGATAAATCAAACTGGCCTCTGTCTCCAGAACAATCTGGTCTAAATATATGTATATCTATAAGTAGAAAGTACTTTCTAATGAAAAGTACTTCCTACAGAATAGGACATAGTTTTGTATATTTTGGTTATTAATATGTTTCAAAACACTGTTAAAAGGGGTGTAACCTGCAACACACTTGTTTTGTACATAATGATAGGTCTCACAAAAGTCACAATTTTAGGAACAATATAGTTTTATTTATTTATTTATGTTAACATGACTTGGGTTCACACTGCGATACAGTAGGTGGCGGAAAATGCACCTCTTTTTGTTCAGTGCCACTCGGCAGTAAATCCCAAGAGGAAGAACGTCGACATTTTGGTCTGCAACCGTTGTTTCTTCTCCCTTCCCGCCCTGGCAGATTTGAAGATCAACCGTCACGGTAAGTTCAGTGGGTAATAGTCATGAAAATTGTTTTTTCGTTGTGGATAGCTTATTAAAGTAATATGTACGGAATCGTCGCCGAATTTTTCTTTTGAAATGCCGCGTTTTTCACTAATCCGACTACCTAGTTAGACTCATTAGCTTGTTAGCGGTAGCTAGCACTATACCTTATTGCAGGTAACTGTACCTTAGGAAACTATATTATTCAGCATAAAATAAACAGATTTTCAGCGAAAATCACAGTTTTTGAAACCAAAAATTGCGTTCATATGAATGTATAGATCCGAAGACTTGTATTCTTATTTTACTTTTTTTTTCGGGGGGGGGGGGGGGGGGGGGGGGGGGTTTAGTTGGTCTCTTTAAGAATCAATTCACAGAAAGAGGGAGACTCCATTCTACGTATAAAACATCCTTGCTGTAGCATATTATTGTACAACAGCCCCACACAGAAGTATTTATTTTTTCTATCCCCTCCGTCTGACTTTATGACTCTCGCAGTCAGTGGTTTTGGGACAGATAGCCTGTAATGTTGCTTCTTGTAAAAACTAGCAATAAGCCTATGGTTAATATGAATTCTGGCCTTCTTTCTCTTTTTCTGTCTATCTTGACCTTTGCTTTTGTCGTTTTTGCCTATTTCTTTTCCCTAGAGAATGAAATTGATGGTGCAACACTTCTGGACCATCCTCAGTACTCTGAGTAAGTTCAAATTCATGCATTGACACTTATTTTACCAATTATATGTCCAATATCTTCTGTAAGCAATAAATCGTTAAGCAAAGAATCCAGATTCTTATGTGAATTTAATTTTATATATATATTTTTTTCACCGGAGTGGGAGCGCTCAAACCGGAAATTGGGGGGATAAAGACCCAGTGGAGCAGCGGCGAATATTCGTTATTCGAATATATATTCGTTATTCGAATATATATATATATATATATATTCGAATAACGACGTTCGGAGTCAAAGCCCTAGTATGTTTGTTACTGCCGCAACGGAGATGCAGCCAAAGCAGAGCGTTTGTAGACCAACAGCTCCGCCTCTAAGAAATACAGAAAATGAGTAGGAATCAAACATTACATTAAAAGTCTGTTTGAAGCCGTTCAAAAGCAAGAAGCAATCATATTTTAAAGAACATTAAGCAAATTTGGCCTCTACCGGACATTTAATACAGAAATGGGCACGATTTAATAAAAGAAAAGGGTGGAGGTGGGTTGTCATTGTTATCGTCCACTTACCGTTATCGAGGTTGAATGCTCAATATACTGCCCAGCTCTTGTACCATCAATAAAAACCAAAAAACGGACCCCAAAAAAATCAAACAACTTGATTCTTATTTGCGATTATGGAAAATCTGATGTGACTTTAGAATACAATTATTGATGCGTGTCTGTGAGATATATTTCTTAAATTCTTTTTACCTTTTTTTTTTGTCATACTGTGTGTTTTAGATTTTAGAGGAGATGAGGTTCGCCAGCAAAGTGGACGTGGACGAAAGAGTAGTCGTAAACTTCACCAAGATGTCCAACGTCACTGTTTTCCAGGCTCCTAAAAGCGCCCTGAAGAATAAGTTTTGGTTGTGCTTAGTGGCTCAGAGACAGAGGAGGAAATTAGAGGTATGTTATGTCTTTCTAACTAACCACCGTTAGTAGTTAGCCACAGTTTTGAAGTGATGTGATGTTAGCAATACAACAGGAATGGGACACACAGTCTGTATGAGACTTTAATTGTGAAGGCTATATTACATTTCTTTTTTTTTTTGACTTGACAAAAATGGAATTGAGAATCAAGATCATTCAATATATTGAACACAATCACATTTATTTTATTTTCATAGTTGCTCAGCCCTAAATGTTCTTCATTTTATTGTACGATGCTCAACTGCATGTGTTTCTGAGACTATTTTTTTCTTTACAACTCCTGTATGTTTTTTAAGGTCAGATTGTCGACGCTGCAGTTCACCTAATACCTTCAGTCTTCAAAGAGGACCCACAGCAGCTACTTGTCATTGACAAGGTATATCATTTTTGTTTTATTATTTCTATCCCAGCTGTGTGTAAACTAAATAAGTAAAAGGGTGAAGTTTCAAAAACAAGTTTGTTTTTTTTATATTGTGTATCATTAGATTTTTCATACTGAATGCCTCTTAATGAAAATATTTTTAACTTGACGTTTTTTTTTTTACAAATGTGTCTTAAGGGCTTTTTTATGATGATGTTTTACAGGATCCTGTGTTTCCAACTCCAACTATTATACTGACAAAGAGCAAGGACATAACCCACTGCAGAGTAGTGCCATCACATTGAAGATGGATGATGAAGAGAGGATCCTTGATGATGGCAGTGTGGACATCTCCCTTGCCCTGACTCTTGCTTTTTCTCTGTACCGCATCTTCCCAGCTGAGTATCCTAAGAAGTTAAGAAAGACCGTTTCCTTTCTGGAAGCCTTTGTTTGCCAATTAAGGTTTATGCTCAAATTGCTGTGCAAAGGATTTATAACTTGCTGTAAGAGCCTGGTTCTGTTTTGTCCTTTGAGATATGACTGTTGATCTGCTCATTTGATTTGCCAGATGTTTTCTAGTATGTCTATCTAGATCAACCTGGCAGGATGTCAATTTTTGTGAAAAAGTAAAACAACTCGCATACTCCAGGGCTCCAATATGCAGTTTATTTATTTACTGCAGGAAAGCAGTTGTAACATTTCAAGCAAGAAATTCTGTCAGACGAATATACAGATTGACACCATCTTAAATATCATGAGATGTGGGTCACTTGATGGCTCCTTACTAAAAGTATCAGCACTTTTTAACCGTCATTGATATTAGATTTTTTTTTTTTCCAGCACTTCAGTACCTTTGTGTCTTGCATAGGATTATGTCTCCTGGTACATGACCCATGAGGTGACCTACATCACATGATATTTAAGATGCCATCTGAATAGGAGCTTTCTTGCTGGAAACGTTACAGCTGCTTTCCTGCAGCAAATAACCAACTGCATATTGGAACCCTGTGGTGTGTTGTGTTTTTGACTTTTTCCACTATTATCTGTTTCCAACTCAGCACCTGTAAATTTTTGGTATGGATCTGCGTTTGTACTTTCTTTGAGGCTGTAAATTTTATACCTTTTTTATGAATAACAGATATTTTTACATGTGTTCAACGCCTGTATTAAAGTTATGTGATTCTTATCAGTCATTGCTTTGAAAACCTTATCACCAGTTGTCATTAACAAGCTGTGGTGTTGTTGAAAGAATTAAGAAATATATAAAATTCATGTATTGCAAAAAAATCATAATTGTGTCTCTTTTTCTTAGTATATTATGTTGCAGACTGGTTGAGAAAGCCCTTCATAATATCTAAAGCAAAGTTTGCTCTGGGTGTAAATGAAAACAGCTTTAGGTGTAGGTTAGTGATTTAATGTAATTGGGTCCTAAATTTTCTTTTTAGTTTGGCACATTTCAAATGAACAATTTCTTATCTTTAAAAAAAACTTTATTGGAGATTCTTAATATTAGTCCAGTGCTCCGGTCTCTGCACTGGCTTCCTGTCGCTCAGAGAATAGAATTTAAAACAGCTCTGCTTGTGTACAAGTCTTTCCATGGTTTGGCACCAAAGTACATCTCTGACATGTTAGAGACATATGAACCATCTCGGGCCCTAAGAACTTCAGGGAGGGGTCTCCTGGTGGTTCCCAGAGTCAACAATAAACACGGTGAGGCTGCATTTCAGTTTCAGGAACAGTCTTCATGAGGATGTGAGACAATCCTCAACTCTAACAATGTTTAAATCCAGGCTGAAAACAGTTCTTTTTACCCGTGTATATGACAATTGAAAGTATTTTATCTGCATTCTTGCTTTTTATTGTAAATAATTATTTTTTAAGTTGATGTTTTTTTTCTGTTGATCTGTTGTCTCAATTTATGCAACTGTGAAGCACTTTGAATTGCCTTGTGTATGAATTGTGCTCTACAAACAAACTTGCCTTGCCTAATGGAACAAGCACTATCAGGAAGAATAAGAACCCATATCGGTTTTCTAAAGCACCTAACTGAATTGGTTCTTCAGAGAACCCCTTGATAAATGGTTATTTGTGGAACCCTAAATTGTTTTAATTTTAAGGTTCCATAGAGAACCTAATAAAGTTCTTTAAAGAACCCAATTATAAATGGTTCTTTGAAGAACCAATTGGCAAAAGGTTTTTTGCAGAACCTTAAAAGGTTCTCCTATGGCATCACTGTGAAGAACCCCCTTTGGTTCTAACTTGAACCTTTTTTTTTAAAGGGTGTACTGCTGTGCTACACCAGCTCTACTTGGCAGTAAATACACTGTACTTTATTCTCTTCTTTTTTTTTTAGAATGGAACGATCCCAAACTTTACACATTTTCTGCCTTTTATGGACATCTTTACTCTCCGCTATCGCGCCAACTAAATTCAAACTGTATCACGCGCTGCTGGTGTGCTTTGCACAGATGCATCCAAAACAACGGTACATGTTGAATAATCAGATCTCTGCGCATCCCTGCGCTATGGTGCGCGTCATAGGAATTTAACAACCTTCGAGGCAGAGTTTTTGCCTCAAGCCATTTTTGGAATCGAGTAAATAGAGTTACTCGACGAACCGCTGCAGCCCTAGTTCTATTAGACCAAAAAATTGACTGTTATAGCCGCTTTAACACGGTTGTTCACTTATTTAATGTTATAACCTAAAATGGTTAAATATGTGTGCATCGCACAGCAGAAAAAAAAAATGTGTATACATGGTACAAAAAAACCCCCCACCAGGATTCCCTTCTAACAGCAACCAGAAGTAGGTATGTGCCGGTTACCGGTTTCAAGGTATATAACAGCATGAAAAAGGCAAGGTTTCAAAACCACTCAAACTTTCCTTAATACTGTTCCTGCGGTATGAGCGTTTTTTTTTTTCATGAGAGGTCCTGACAGGGAGAAACTGGAGCTCACTCATGCCGTGTGGAGCTGCAGCGTAAAGCGCCCCCCTCGCACACCTGTGTTTGTTGTGAGTGACAAACAGCCAGCTTTGCAGCCTGTGTGATGACTGAAGGAGGCGAGCCCCAGAACTTTTTCCACCGTCTAAGCAGGCCAAGTCAACTGTTTGGGAATACTTTAGCTACCATAAAAAGCCAGACGGTCCCGGCTTGGAAGAAGGTCGCCCAACGTGCAAAATGTGCTTGAGATCAGTTGCAGCCCGAGGAGGGAGTACATCGAATATGTTCAGGAGCACCACCCATGGTTGTATGCTAAATTCAAGGTAAAGTTAATGCTGACTTGAAATGAACAAGCGTATTAAGCCTAATTTGTGCTTCTGCGTTTTGAAGGAGACGGATTAACACAACACAAGGTCTCGCCTTCCCCTATGCAAGGACGCACGGAGTAGAGGCCCAAATTTAAATCTGTCAACGGAGAGCGTATACATCACCATATGGGTTAGGGTTAACCCCTAACGTCACTACAGTGAGACGCTCTGATTGGTTGCTGTGCTGCGTCAACAGCTTTTGGACCGTCAAAAGTTCAACTAGCTGAAATTCTGCGTTGCTAGGGTTATGAGCTTTGAAGCTTGAAATGCAGGAAAAGCTTGAAAAGTTGACAGAGCCAAAGCTCACAAAGCGCCGCAGAGACTGAGACGCTCCTCCAACGGCCTCCACCATAGACTTAACATGGAATCTTGACGTTGCTGACGCTGACAAAGCCTGCGCTCTGAATGCAGCATAACACGTAAACATCTTCATGACAAAGCACATCCAGGAAACCCAAGGCATTCTGAACAACTTAAACAACATTTTTTCTGTGTCCCCTACGCATCCAGTCATCACTTATTGCTCCCAGGTTGAACCTCTAACAGAGTTGCCCCTTTCCCTACACCCATAGCTCAGCTACCTAGAGCACTGCCCCCCTTTATACAGACTCCTAAAAGATTGGAACTAAATCAAATCAGCTATGTCCTAATTAACAAGGTAATAACCACCTTTTATTCTATATCTGAATACAATTTCTACAACAGAATGAGATGTAGAATGTTTATGCAGTCATTTTTTTACTAGTGATTTTGCAGGTCTGACTAACTGTTTGCCATCCCCATAGATTAAAAAGGTTGACGAGCCTCATCAGAAACAAAAAATTTAAAAAATGACAGAAGTTGCATTTAGCTTAAGGTTTGGATTTCTGTAATACCAAAAAAGAGGTTTTCTACTGAGGATATAAAGATAGATTTTAGGTGAGTGAGTGTATAAATCGGTTAAACGGGCAGGTCAGCACCAAAGGGGACTGCACTGTGCGTCTGTACACCTCAGCCTTCCAGTATAACCCTTGATTGACACTGGTTGCAGAACGGATGCGGCCCAGTTTCCTTACGCTGCATACACACAGACGCGATAGAAGCAACTAGAGCTTCAGGTTTACATGTAAAATCAATGGAGGAGTGCAATGAAGCGCGACTTGGGGTCCTGCGACACTTCAGAAACCGATTTGCGTCGCGAAAACGCATTTCTGCCTGATTTGTGCGAACAATTCGTGCTACAGACGCGATGGAAAATTCGTGCTGCATTTTATGTGGTGCATTTTGTGCATTCGCGTTCATCGCATCCATCGCTCGAGTTGGAAAAATCTGAACTCTGAACGTCATGACAACCAATCAGGGGACAGAGTGTCAATGATTCTGTGACTGTCATAGAGTCACAACCTCAGCAGGACATGGAGGAAATACTGATAAACATCGTGGCTAATCACCCCGAGCTAAATGACACAAGCAGTTTTCTATACAGAGACAGGAAAAAATAAATATTATAAATAGGTTAAACTATTTAGACAGGAATGGTCTTAAGAGGTTTGTGGGTGGCTCTTAAAAGACCCGTTGTTGGTGTAAAAGCCCCTCTCGGCCTAGAAGTGAGCCTTGAAATGGCCTCCTCACCTGGTTTCCTGGTAGCAACTCCTGAACCACGTCCCACGCTGCTCAAATATTATAAACTTTTACGAACCGCAGACAGATGGACAGCTGCTCAGAAATGTAGTTGGTGCTTCGGCAGGCGAAGCTTGGACCTTCACGGCACAAACTGGGCGAGCAGGTCACGTTCTCCAGGCGGCGAGGAGCCGGTGTTTATGAGAGGCTCGCTGCTGTTTATGGATCCCTCCGCCGTAGCTAGACTGTATCTGTAGCTCACCAAAACCCCCAGTGCAGCGGTCCCAGCTCTACCGGAGGCCAGGCCGAACACGTAATCCACTCTGTCCTCCGTCAGCTCGGAGACCTCGGTCCATAATCCACCGGCAGCTGCACTCTGGCCGCAGGTCTGCTGAAGGCCAGAAAATACCATATTTTTCAAGCGAAAGCAGTTCGCTTTGTACACGCTTCAAAGTGCGAATGTGCACGCGAACAGCTAGGCACGTGTCGCACTTTTTTGGTCGCTTTTGTTGCGTTCTGTGTTTACATACCGTTACAGCTGCCACATGGACTGCAATTTACAACGGTCCCTTTTTGTGTGTAGAACGTCCCTGGAGGTTTGCTCCAGCGATGGCACCAAATCTCTTCTATTCGCCTGGTAACTACTAGGGATGCAACGGGACAGGGTAAAGTACCGGACCGTTCGGTACGCCCTGCACGGGACAATCCGTCCTCCTGTACTGCGGGACTTCGGTACTACCATTGATTTTGTGCTGGTAATTAGTTACTGCCGGCCCGACGTTACCAAACTGCGCCGCGCTCCCAGACAGAGGTGCAACAACCAGCTCGCTGTTCCCCGCTCCAGCAGTGAGGAGCAAAACATACAAAATGTACACGGGTCGGTTGCGTTTTTTTTCGGAAATCAGCCCTGGTGTGAGGCGCTGCTAAAAATTTTCCCCGACTTGAGCGCTTTCTGCCCGGGCGGGCTCCTGCATTCAGGGGCGCCGGGCTGCGGTGTGTTCATCTCCTCTTTGCTTCGCGCTCCGGCGCACCGCAAAGAGGAGATGTGCTGTGCTACATTCATTGATGCACACACACATGCCCTTTGAGCAGCGGGCACACGAAGAATATTTATCCGCCACCTGTGTCAGTGTGGTCAGATGCGCTCTCGTTTAAAGAACCGGTAAAATACAGAAAACATTCTGTTACTGCGGCCCATGTGAACCATAATCCCAGAGAGACGTACAGCTCGTTTATGTTGTATTCTGACGGCTTTCACCCGCCCAAACCTGTAACTGTGGGAGGATTAAATTAACTATCACATTCTGGTTTTTTCCCCAAAAAAATAAATGTTTTGGGATTAAAAAAAGTAGTCTCTTTCTGCACAAAACATGTACCAAACTGTACCGTGGCCCAGGTACTGAAGTACGTACCGTACCGTGGGCTACCTGTACCGATGCACCCCTAGTAACTACGCACATGGAGAGGAATTTGTAAACCGCTGAAAATATCTTTAACTTCATTAAAAAACACATCAGGTGTCCAGAAAAAATAGACTTGATCTGGAAAGTTGACGGAGCTCGGCATCCACCCCCGGACTGGTATGAATGCTCTGATAGAACTCCATGTTTTTCGTCCATGCAGCAGTTATACAGACACCGGGCCGTATAAGTTCTGCATCCGGTGTGAATCGCTTTGGACAGAGACAAGTCATCTGCAGAAATACTCAGACAACTCTGCTGTCATCAGGTATATCAGAGAGAAACAAGAAGCTGAATACAGAGAGCTGGTGGTCAAGGTGAAGGAACAATTGTCAACAAAACAAGGGACTGGAGACTAAACAGTGAAGCGTCCTACAAGAAGGAAAAGAGCAGCAAGGGCGTTGGTTTCTTTTAAAAACTGCTGGGAACAGTAACCATAAACTTGTGTGGTTTAAAGAATGCTGGCACCATCTATGCATACATGTGTGGAGCAGGTGACTCTGCATATTCAGAACACCTTGCATTAAAGAGATACGAGTTAATCAGTCACCTGTTGATACTGTACCCACTTCTGAATGTATTCACAAGACTTGAATCATGCCCTGAAGGCATTTATTACACCTTCTAACATCACAGTCTAAAAAGAATACTGCAGCATCTGTGCAGAAGAAAAACATGACTGTATAAGACAGTTGAATGGAGTGATTTAAACGGCATTCAATTCAGATACTAATTAAAAAGAAATTGTGCTGGGGAAAATTTTTTCTAAATAAAAGAAACGTGCTGCTTTTCGGTTACTTTACTTCAAAAAAGTTCACTCCCTGTGCGGCCCGGTAAGAACTCAGTACCTCGCTGGATAGTCTCATTTGTGATTAATCAAGGGTTAAGGGATCAAGGGATGAATCAAACGTCCCCGGTGCAAAGGGCCAAGCAGCAGTATACGCAAGCTAAATCCGCTGCTCCTGTAACGTGCTGCTGACGCATCCGGTGGAAAGCCCGGGTTAGGTCATTTAAGGTTTGTAGATCTTCTACAAGTCTGTTATGGAGGGTGTCATCTCTTCAGCAATCATCTGTTAGGGTAGCAACAGCAGAACCAGGGACTTAAAATGGCTCAACAACCTGTTAGAGAAGGCTGGTTCTGTTCTTTGGGACACTTATGCAACACCTGGAGATAATGACGCAAAGAAGGATTCTTTATCAAATAAAATAAAAATTATTGCCAACCCTGAGCATCCTCTTCATGAGACTTACAGCGACAGAGTATCTTCAGTCGGAGGCTCCCTCAGTTTCGCTGAAATACAGATGAATGTGCTGCTGTCAGCTTCTGGATAGTCAGATGCATTGGGTTCAGTATTAAACTGTCCAGGATCAATATGATGCTCTCATGGTAATCTTTGTTTTCTTTTTTTCTTAAGGTAACTGGACTCTGGGTTGAAAATGTCTGTGTACCTGCATCAAGTGGTCACAGCTGTGATGCGTGTGTTTGACTGATGACAGATGACAATGGGAAAATATGTTCCCCAGCCTTGGTTGTCACACACTGCCAGACACTCTAACAGCAAGAATCAATATGTGGTATTTTAGCATCACTTCCAAACATTACTGCTTATATTTGTTAAAGGTTACATATTATGAAAAAAAAAAATTCCTGGGTTTTGGGATGTTATAGTGTGTCTCTAGTGCATATACACACATACAAATATGGAGAAAAACAAACTATCCATGCCGTTTTGAGTGAGATAGGAGTTTCTTAATTCATCCTGCATTCAGTCTCTGAACTGTTCAAAATCTGTCCGGTTTTCTACGTCACATGCTGAAATATTGGAATATCCAAACCACCTCAAAGAGCTGTCTCCTCCCACCAGGTACAGCAGTAAACAGCAGTTACTGATTGGAAAGCACTGGTTCAAATTAGGAAACATCATGTTGAAGCTCCACGCAAAACGCTCTGTTTTTGGTTGGTCAAAAGAGCTCAAAACACTTCATCAGGTTCCAGTCAAAGAGGACAGAGAGCGACTTGGGTTGAATTTTATTTTTGATGGTGAGATGGTGGCGGTAAGGGTGGGGAAGACCGAGGACATGCAGCTGTATGGAGCTCAAAGAGCGGGGTCTCCATGGTGCTAGAGAGCTGGAAGGCTTTAGAGTCGGCGTCTCAGGAAGATATCAGAGTGCCATGTAAGCAGTTAAATATATTCTTTGGTACATAAGTAATTTCTTCAATATCCATTCAGAAGGATCGTGCTGAAATCTCTGAGACTCCCCTACTACTTTTTTTTGTATATATATATTTTTTGTATTGCTGAACTACTGCAGCAGCCATGTCTGTAAATTTCACACATAGTGGTAACAGTCACTATGTGAGTGGTGGGCATGAGCAAAGATTGTAGAAGCGTTGGGCGTGGCCAAGTTATCAGCAGCTCATGAATATGTAATGAGCAGCAGAAAAACAGCACAATCTGCAAGGGGCTGAAACAGAGGGAAATGCAGGTTGGTAATAATTGTTTCTACTAGTTATTTCCAGGAAACAACTTCAGAAACATGTTTTCTGGAACTTATAGACTTATTATAAATAGTAAAAAAAATGTCAATTTGTCTCCTTTAAATCACCATGGCTGGCATGCCATCTTTTCCTGTTTACACTATGCTGTCATGAAGCTGTCATTTTACTCCAGTTTACTACAGGGTTACCATGTGTCAAAACTAAATACAGCTGGGCTTTTCATTTCATAATAATACAGACATTACAGCGTATGTATGTTTTGTTCAAGACAATATATTTAAATGTAATACTACTACAGTACTTTCCTTCCTCTGTTTGTGACAAACCACTGACATCAAATCAAAATCCACCGTCTGGTTTCAAGCTTAGGTTGATGGTTAAATCATTCAGATTAACACATCAGAGATATGACTGTTTTAAATAAACAATGTTTAAAGGTTCAACAGTTAAATATTATGGGAAACTCAAAGTACACAGCAAAATACTACTGTGGGTCTAAATAATATACCCATATTTATACTAATGAATGGATTTATATGTGCAGCTTCTATCACCTTGTTTCCCTGAAAGAAAGGTAAGAACATTGTGTTTCTAAGGGAAAGCAAGCCACGCCCCTTAGCGACTGCTCTACAGAAGCTGCCCAGACGCCTCAGCCAGAGAAAGTCTAATAAAGAGAGAACTCCTACTCTTGGTTCTTCTGGGTTCTGAACTGGTTGCAGTTCTACTCTGGTTCCATGTGAGGGCGCTCTCATGACAAGTGCAGAATAAATGTAAGTCTATGGAGCAATACCCCTAAAAATCCAAGTTTCTCAGCATATAACTTTTTGTCTAGTAATTTGAAAAAAAAGGAAACGCAAAAAAATGACACATTGCTGGGTGTTAGATTTTTTTAGATTCACTTATTTGCTTTAAAAAGTACTTTAAACGGTCAATGGCGTCATACACATCGTACGACCAGAGATACTGCTTTAAACTTCCCAGTAGTACATACATAACCATAACCAAAAAAAATTTGTGTGAAACTTGGGTGAAAAAGTCCGCCTCAACATTCTGGTACCGCTTCGGATGCCATCAAGCGGTACATCTGGTTGTAATCAGTCCTTCACTGACCAATCAGCGTTCATTAGTGAGTTATGGGCAACAACAACTCAACCTTTAAGAAAGCCAAAGGCCATGCGTTCTCTTTCATTCAGCTTTCTTCCTATAACCCATGATGAACTTGTAAACCTACAATCAAATCTTACATTTCTCAACAGCAATCGGGTGAAAGAGACAAATTTAGCCGTGTAGACTCCCATTCATCTTTCACTCATGGAGATCGCCCCCAGTGGAACTCTGGTGGAACTGCAACCAAATTTTGTTACAATTGGACTGATAGGAGAGTGGCGAGGATTTCCTAATATGGCTTTGCCTCACCCCTATGGTAAGTCTAAGCCTCGCCTATCTACTTCCTGTCCATGGGTCCCCTCCTGTAAAAAATTTGAATGAGAGCCGATGGAGCGATAAAAGTTATTTTCTGATCCTATCTGAAATGTTCCATGGATATGATGTTCGTGAATGTTAAAGATATATTTTGATGCAGAGAAAACACCGACTTTAAACCAGCAGCAAAAGTCACTTTAGGTTGTGTGTTAAAACACATAGCGGACTACAACTGAAGAAAAAAACAAAATGGCTGTGAGTTTAGTCAGCTTCACTTCCTTCAGCCAGGACGAAGGAATGAGCATTAAACGTGGAGAAAACCACCATAAATCTGATCATGTGGACTGTGAGGGACAAAAAGACAAACAGGCTTCCTACCACAGACTGTCAACAGCAACCAGAATGGAGCCGAGAACTATACACCCCCTTCTAGCTGGAGATCAATAAGAGCCCGATTTCTGTGGGTACAGCAGGAAAGGAGCCAGGAAGGAAATCCACCTGCAGGTCCACAGTCCACCAGGCTGCTTTCTATCTGTAGATCAGTCAAAGTTCACAGCTGATTATTTTACAAGCGTGCATCTTGACAGTTTAGCTGAACTAGACTGAGCAGGTCGATGAAACGACGTCTGCCTTAACACAGACATTCAGCAGCTCCATCTGAGACAGATTTGGGCTGGAACAAGGTGTATACGCCACAGAGCATCAACGCATCACACTTCCAGAGGAAGTTCATACTGACTGCATTCTAAGCATTTCAGTGTGGCACACATGTTGCATACAGAAACACTGCAGTGGCAATAAATCTATGATATTGATCAGCCCTAATTCATAATACTGCAAAATGTTAATTACAGTTTAAGTTAGAACTGAACAACATAGAATCACTATATCACTAATGATAATCCCATAGAAACTGAACTTCTTGGATGTTATACATGGTGGAGAACTAGGCAAACATCTCCTGCATTCCCAAATGAACATGCTTGTCCTCTGTCTGTCCTTAATATCAACCGGGTTTATATTTCTGAGCCTCACACTGACCAGGTTTCATGTCAAAGATCTACATTCACCTGATTGACCATTGCAGCTTTCGGCTGTAGCATCACACATTCATGTGTCCTGATACTGTGCAGCCACAGTTAAACGGGTAGAAGCTGTAACACATGGACACCAGCTAATCATTGAACAAAACGCAGATATATAAGTAATTATTGTCACAGATGGAGCTGCTAGTGTGCCAATCTTCAGAAAACAGAATCTTGGTGATCACTAAGATCTTTTTGGTTCATGAGCCCAAGTCTTTGTTCCAGGTCAGCACTGGTTCAGACCCCGAAACTCTCCCATGGAGAGTCCCAGTCTGCCTTTCTTGTAGTTGAACCCTGACCTCTGACCCTGACAGCGACTGTGAGGCCTGCAGAGCTCCAGATGTTGCTCTTGGACCTCCTGGACCAGTAACTCTTGAAGTACTTTGGTCCAGGAAGAGCTCACCACGGTTTTCTCTGTTAGTATAGAAGGACTAGTCTTGAACCTCCAAATGGCTTCATAAGGCTTGTCCACACTGAAAGTGATTAGTGATATAGTTTTTGTCTATTTTTCAACTGTGTTGCTTTTTAAGATCTTTCAATTCACTTTTTCTATAGCGCCAATTCAAAACAGATGTCATCTCAGGGCACTTCACAGCAAAAGCCATTCCAATTCAATCAGACAAACATTCCAATGAGTTTAAAGTTTTCTATAGGAATCCCAGCAGATTGCATGAAGTCGTTGACATGGGGTTGAGCCCCATGTTGCCTACTTCAGGCCGTCAGACAGGTTCTTCACAACTCTGGCAGTAATCCTAGGTTGACTAGAGAATAGGGTAGGGTTAAAAAAAATGAATCAATTCACAAGTTCAAAAATCAGTTTAGCTTTTTAACATAGTTTGCCCTTTTTACAGCAAAAAGGAATTTTAAGGCTTAGTTCTGAAAGTGTTAACATTTTTCCTGCTAAACTGTTTCAGATCCAGTGTTAAATCCTGAATAACAAGCATATAATTAAGATAACAGCTACAAAAAAATGGTTTTAAGGAAGTGACCCATATCTATATTGAACTGGATCAGATTGTGATAATGAATTAACTCTTGAGAATCGAATCAATACTTTGAATTTGAATTGACACCCAGCCCTGTTAGAGAAGCTAACCCAGGAAAATACAGCTCATCACTTCATTCATGACTCATCAAGAAGAAAAGTTCAACAGACTTGAGCTTTTCTCTAGTTCAGTGGTGTCAAACTCCAGTCCTCGAGGGCCGGAGTCCTGAAACTTTTAGAAAATTCTCTGAGTCAACACACCTGAATCTAATAATTAGGTAAACAGTACACCATATAGCCCAACTGCCTACTGAGAAGACAATTTAACAAATTGATTCAGGTGTGTTGGACCAGGAACTCCTCTAAAGGTTGCAGGACACTGGCCATTGAAGACTGGAGTTCGACACCACTGCTCTAGTTAAATGGACCACTCAGTGTAATACTGGAGTCCAAAACCCCTTCAGCAAGGCACAGGTCAGCAGGTTTGGACCAAGGCCACACTGCTTCGAAGCTGAAATAAAACTCTCAACCTGTTTACTGCCAAACTCTTGGAACTGAACCACAGATGTCTCACATATATCATTTTTAAGTCTGTATGGGACATTTTTCTCTTAATTTAGATCTACTTCTAGGAAACCTAAAACCTGTGAGGGAACAAAGACTTTTTACAGCTTTGGTCCTCCAGGGGAGTTAAACCTTCAACCAACATGGAAGGTTTGTTAAACTTCTCATGGTGATGGATAAAAACATGGAGGTGAGTGATGGAGGCAGCTTTATTCATCTGTGACTGACGGACATGATCTCCGTTTATTCTTCCATTCCCTGCTTGTTCAGGTGAAGCAGTCTGATTAAAGTGTTGCTGACATACCTATCAATAGCTGTTCCGGAGTCTGGCCTGTCTAGAACTCATAAGTGGACCTATGGACATGCAGCTGGTCATTACAGCGAAAGTTGTCCTGAGATCGGGAAACAACCGGGACATAAACCCGACACAGAATAGCAGGAAGAAAACAGCGAGGTGTTAGTCCGAGCTGTTGGGTAGCAGCCGTCACTTTGGCCATCTTGGGCCTGTAGGAGAAAACTTGACAGAGCATTAGCCAGGCGTTAGCCTGCTAGCAACGTTAGCATGAAAATGACTACTCGGAGCATTCCATTGTGTCCGTAAGCTGCCTCTACAGTGAGAACTTCCGAATATTACACACCCCGGAAGGGGCAGCATATTTACCACAGGGTTTAAGATTGAATAACCAAACTAGTACTTTAGGTCATTAGCTATCGTGGGCACGGCAGCTACCGGGAGCTAGCCCCAGCTGAACATGTAGCGGCGGTTTAAAGGCGACCAGAAGCAGCTAGCTTTGTGTATAGCCTTCTAAAACACAAGCAACAATACCTACATTCAAGCTGTATTTAAGTGTGTGTTGGTGAGAGAACATTACCTGGGCGGGCTCGGGCGATCACCCATCATCCCGGATGTAAATACAGGGACAGAGCTAATGATGCGAATGTTAGCTAGAGCTCACACACTGACTGGGTGACCGGGCTGGAAGACACGCACAGGGTTCTGAGTCCTGACCCGAGTCCAGACCTGAGACCGACTGCTTGGAACCTCTTCCGTCGCTCTTGTTCGCCCTGATCCTCCACAGCTTCCAGTGGAGAAGTGTCCTGAGTCAGACTAGCTGAGCGGCTGTCTCCAGCTCGGTGCGAACAGCCTCTCCCAGCAGCAAAATCTCGGCCTAAAACAGCCAAACCCACAAGCAGCTTTCCATCAAAATGGAAAATCCTTAAAGTCCCGTTAAGAACAAAACACGAGTCTGCGCGATAATTAGGTTGCCACTATATCATCCCTGTTAGCGGCTAAACTCCGCGTCTCAAACACCAGCCTGAATTTGTCGTGTTTTCCGTTGCTCGTTGTCGATTCAGGGCTGTTTCTTCTCAGCCTATTGTCAACACTGCTGGGTCCGGACCATGGCACACATTACATAAACTCACATGAACATGCTGGAGTACCATAAATCTGCGGACGACGGCGATTGGTTGCAGTGCTCAGTGTTGAAGCTTATGATTGGTCCGAGGAGCTTGCCAGTAAGGCGTGAGGGAAAGAAGCTCTGAATCCCGCTGGTTAGGTGGCGGGGAAGAGACACGAAAAAAGACCGGGGCGGAGAGCAGAGTGGAGCGGCCCAGTAGTCAACGGATCCCCGTCACTTATTCGTTCATATAGCCTAGCGGGGCGGCTAAACTCTTTCCCTTTGAGGGTCAAAATTAAAATCTATTCATGGGCCAAATCTAATACTGTGTTACGCGAAATACAAACACAACAATAAATACAGTAAAGTATTTTTATTGATTTTATTTATTACATATTTATATAACATTCCTTTCGGTGTAAATAAAAGTAGAGTTCAGTGTCCATTTCCAGATATGAGGAGCATAGAAACTAAAAGCTGCTTCTCCATGTTTGGTTCTGGTTCTAGGGACGATCAGTAAACTAGAGCTGAAGGACCTGAGTGATCTGGATGGTTTGTACCATGATAGCAGATCTCTAATGAACTCTGGTGCTAAACCATTCAATGATTTATAAACTAATAAAAGCACTTTGAAGTCTATTCTCTGAGCTACAGGGAGCCAGTGGAAGGACTTTAGAACTGGGTTGATGTGTTCTACTTTCCTGGTTCTAGTGAGAACACGAGCAGCAGCGTTCTGGATCAGCTGCAGCTGTCTGATTGATTTTTTTAGGCAAAGAAAGGGAGAAATGAGGTCTCTTCTCTGCCATTCACCATAGGTAGAGAGAGGCTTTATGGAGCTCGGCGGCCAAACGGCGTATCAGTTCAGGGCGCTGAGTCAGCGCTGCCTGAAACCAGCAGCATGTATAGCAAACAAGCACAGAGAGCCTAGCGCTAGCATCGATGCTAAGTAGCTTCAGCGGGACCTACCTTAGCTTTCGTTTCCTTATTCATGGTGTATTTAAAATATAGGTTATAAATTAGGGCTATAAACCACTTCGACGCTGTAGTCCTTCAAAGTGCGATATATGGATTTCAGCTTTCTCTGTTTCTCTCAGCGTTGCTTCGGTGTGCGAACGTAGTACACAAGATAAGCAATTTCAACTAGTCACAAGTGAAAATGTCAAAAAATGCCTTGAAAATGAAAGATTGCATTGGTTAAGACCTATTTATACAGTTTTTTCAGCAAAAAACGTTTTTTGGGGTTTAATTACCTTTTAAGTATGCCATATTATTTCTACTTTGTTGGATCATGTTTAGTCAAATCTAATGCCCTTTTCCACTAGGGTGAGATTTCTGGAATTGATAGATTCAGAACTGTTCTGGCATGTTTCTCTTACCTTTGTTGGGACGTAGCCAACCATTTTTTGGGACTGCCTCTGCCTTGGTTCGAAGCGACCCAACACACCCACCTATGAATTGAAAGGCTTCCAGCAAATTCAAAACATTGCTGGGGGAAACTAAAGAAATGAAAGTGAGAATAATGGGTCTGAAAGCCCACTTTGCCAGAGTAGGACAGACAGTAAGAACTGGAGGTAATTATGGGCAGTGTGTACTGTAAAAGGTCAGCAAGCAGCGGGAGAGAGAGAGAGTTAGTTACAGGCTAAAGCTTCAGTGTCTGGGACGTTGGAAAACTGTGAGTGATAGCTGATTTTTGTCAGGTCGCCAAGAAGAATGGAGCTACACTGCAAAAACCCACCTCCTTAATATTAGATAAATAAACTTGTCTTTAGTGAAAATTTACAAGAAACAAGTGAAATTATCTGTCCATGCAGTAATTTTTCTTACTAAGATCTTTTGAAATAAGAATAATTTCTAGACCTAAATAAAGCTTAAAATAAGATAAAATAAGTGAATGTTTCTTGTTTTGACAAAGATTTTGGTTTTAAAGGCATCTGAAAGCTATATTTGCTTGAAATAAATGTAGCTATCCCTCAGGAGAAGCTGCTGTGCATTATTAGGCTAACAAACTCTAACAAGAAGGTAACATCCAACATGCACATAACCCATTCATATACAAGCTGGGTGGTGCACAACATAACAGTATACATTTGATTGAACAATATGGACTAAAAAGGCATTAAACAAGGTTTAACCTGGAAAATGTTATAAAAGCAAAGCTGTTAATACAAAGCCTTCATACTGACTTTAAGTGATAATTTGCAAATATAGCCCTTAATAATTTTCACAGATTCAGTGTAGGCTAGTCTGACTCTCTGTAGATTATTATAGGCAAATTATGACCTATAGGCTACATTTTCAAATGCAGAACACTTATTTTATTTTGCCATTAAATCATATATCAAATCACAGCATTGGCTATAACCAGCATAAATGTTAATATTACTGTTAATGTGGACAATTATCATACCTCCCTCGTCTTCCTCATCTCTCCTCGCAGCAAAGTAACTGTGACATTATTTCTTTAACACAGTTACATTCTATATCTATAAAGGTCAAATATTTTTGATAACTTGACAAATAATAAAACACCATATAGACGGTATTTTAGAACATTTGATATTGTAACTTGACTCAATAAGGTTCAAGCCGTATGCAGAAAAATAAATAATATATATACAAAAAGTAAATATTGGCAATACATAATCACACAATTTTCATTAATGTACAAAACTAAGACAGACAGCTGTGGGTAAAAAGACACTTATGGTGGGTTAAGACCACATCCGTTGGATGCGTTGCTCGACGCATCCAATGGATTAAGTTTTTTCTTATCCCACTTCATTTAAGATACGTGTATAGTGACATAACTACAGTGAGACACTCTGATTGGGTGCCGCACTGCGTTAACTGCATTGGGTCCGTCATAAGTTCAGCTAGCTGAACTTCTGCGTTACTTGCGTTGCTACGCTGCCGTATTAAACGCTATTGAAGTTGACGGAACCAGCATACTCTCATTAATTTAATTCAGTTTATTTATATAGCGCCATTTCACAACAGATGTCATCTCAAGGCACTTTACAAGTAGAGTTATTACAATACAATGTTTAATGTAGAAATTAGAGAACCACAGAAGATTGTGTTGTGACTTCTCAGCAATCCCTCACACTGAGCAAGCATGAAGTGACAGTGGAGAGGAAAAACTCCCTTTTAACAGGAAGAAACCTCCGGCAGAACCAGGCTCAGCATAAGCGGTCATCTGCCGAGACCGTCTGGGGTTTGGAGAAGGCAGCAGAGACACAGAAAGAGCAACAGAACTGATGCAGAAGCAGAAGTTGGTAGCAGGACGTGGAGAACGTTCAGTCAGGGTTGTCAAGCAGGGCGGGTCAGGAGCACCTACTTGAGGAAGAGTTTAAGGCTACGTCCACACTAAGCCGATAAGGTTATACGGGGAGTTAGACGCCTAATGTTATCCACTCAACACGAGCATTTACGCCCCGTTTAAGGTCCGTTTAAGTTCCCATGATTGCGCAATCCGATACAGCCCTGTGCAAATACTGGGCATGCGCGAAAAGACGAACGGAAAACGCGTATAACCTACGTGACGCCAGCGCCTATATAATATATACAAGAAGCTCTACAGCACAGTACATATCTGCTTGTCCCGTTAACCGAAGAGAACAATAGCTGCTCAGAAGAAGAGAGAGTTTTTGGTGTGGACAGACGGCGAGATCGATTTATTACTCTTCGCTGTTGGCCTAAGAGAAAACAGGTTAGCGCTTGAATTGACAGCACATCACGCAGTTGGGGAGAAGTAGGAGAGAAAGTAGGAACTGACTCTAATAATGTCCTCCAAAAGCCTAACCTAAAGCAGCATAGCTACTAACATTAACCTGTCTCCTAGCTACTAGGAGACCTAGCTACTAACACTTTCTACCTGGCTTACATTAACCTATCTCTACCTAACTAATCTACCTCTTCCTATCTCTTCCTAGCTTTTGACACTCTACCTGACTACTAACATTAACCTGTCTTGTTAGGGTAAAAAATAGTGGTTTAACCTAGAAAGAATCACACACAGGGGTCGGAGAGAAATTGAAGTTAAATAAGCTCTGCAGTGGGAGGGAGAAAGAGTTTTGCAGGGGGAGACCAGGAAGATACTCTGGTTGACAGTGTGTCTGTTCTCCTCTCAGCTTCTCAGGCCATGTCCACACGTAGCCGTGTTTTTTTTTTAAACGAAGATTTTCCTCTGCTCCTTGAAAAAAAAATCTCCATCCACACGTAACCGGATAAATGCGTTTTTCAGCACATTCATAGACGTGGCAAACCTGTAGGGCGCAGTAGTTCTCCCCAGTCCTATCCGCCAAGAGAAACTTTATATCCTCTCTTCAGCGCGCAGCATTCATACAGCTTATAAAAGCAAACAAACAAGACGCGCTTTAACAATGGATGATACCAACACAGCTCTGAGGAAATAAATGTTGTTTTCGAGAGTAAACACAGGTCGCACATGTGGTGTTGGAGCATTTTTTGTCGCGGAAAGTGGCGTTACGGCTCTTAAAACTCCGTTTTCACCGTCCACACGCAGATACCGAAAACGGAGAAAACGCAAATCTCCACTTTGGCCGGAGTTTTTAAAAAGCTTCGTTTTTGGTGCCGAAAACCTCCGGCTACGTGTGGATAACAGGCCAAACCGTAGAAAAATATCTCCGTTTTGGGAGATACCCGGCTACGTGTGGACAGGGTCTCAGACAGTCTCCCAACTCTGTGTCCTGATCACACAGCTCTATCTCCTGGTCTCAAAAGGCCCTCCCACTGCAGTCTCTCTTTATTTGGTCAAACTTCATTAGCATCTTAAAAGAACAGGGTGTGTACAAAGGAACGTATGGTTGAAACCAAATTACATTTAAAAAGTACATTTTGAACTATGTGACAAAGGAAAGACATCCTAAGAAAATAATAATACATTATTATTTTTCACTAACATGTCTCTTCCTAACTACCTGTCTAACCTGTCTCTAACTGTAAGCTTTGTCAAAGAGGAAAGTTTTTAGCCTAGTTTTAAAGATAGACAAATTGTCTGCTTCACGAACCAACCCTGGGAGCTGGTTCCATAGGAGGGGAGCCTGATAACTGAAAGATCTGCCACCCATTCTACTTTTAGAAATCCTAGGAACTACCAGTAAACCTGCAGTCTGATAGCAAAGGACCCTGTTAGGAACATATGGAACAATCAGGTCTCTTATGTATGATGGAGCTAGATTATTAAGAGCTTTATATGTCAGAAGGAGGATCTTGAATTCTATTCTAGATTTTACTCTACCATAGACTTTACATGTAATCTTGCCGCATCTGACGCTGACGCATGGGCTTGGTCGGAATGCACCATAAGATACAGTAAACAGCACTATCCGGTTGTATTAAAACATTTTGGAAGATATATTGGGGGAGGAAATCTTATATTTTACAGCAACATATTAATAAGAAATATGGATATGTCATGTTCCTAGGGTGTCAAGCAACAATTTATTAATATTTTGGGGTTAATTTGATGGTAGACCTCACAGGTATTTTTTGCTATATATGAAGAATTTTTGAAAACCAAACCCACCGCCTTCAGGAGCGAGTGGCGATGCAGCCACTTTATTAGCGTAGTTCTCGTTGGGATGGAATGTCTGCCTAAAATCCAACTTAAAACTAAGTTCACAACTAAGTTTGTCCTTGAATCCTAGAAATGTTCCTCAGCTGATAGAAGTTTGACCTTGTTATTGCCTTTTATGAGATCCTGGAGGTTCAGGTCTGAGTCCATTATTACACCTAGATTACAGGCCTGATCAGTAGTTTCTAGCCTTATTAACTGAAGCAGTGTGCATACTCTTGATCATTCCTCTTTTGGTAAAGAAAAGTACTTACGTTTTGTTTCTGTTCAGCTGGAGAACGTTTTGAGACTTCCAGCTATTGATTTGCTTGATGCATTTATTTAGTGCTTGGTCACCAGGTGACATTGTAATGTACAGCTAAATAACATCTGCATAGTTATGGTAATTAATCGTATTGGATTTTATAATCTGGGTTAGTTAGAGCATGTAGCTATTAAATAGAAGAGGCCACAGTATGTAGCCCCGGGAAACCCCACACGTGATTTATGTTCATTTTTGATGAAAAGATTCCTAAGGAAACAAAAAAAGAATCCCTGTCATCCACTAGGGCCAGTACGATGCAGAAAGGGATGCTTTTGACGTGTTTCCATTACGTGTGTCTGTTCTGAGTCGACCCCAGCGGACCCCTTTTTCTGGACTACCTCTGCCTTGGTCTGAAACGTGCCAAAGTGACCCAACATGCCCACCTATAGACTGATTGTTCCAGTAATATATTCGTCTCAGTCCTACCCAGCAGTCGTACCTGCTAATTGACCTGAAGTTGTTTGTTTGAAGTGTTGTCTTGTCTTGTAATAACAGAAACTGTTACTGTTATTACATGCATTTTAGACACTGTTTTATAGTGTTTAGGGAGGGTTGTATTACTTCCGCATTGCATTTGGCACTAGACAGTGTAGCCCCCTTAAAAAAGAAGGTAATCAGCCATAGGAGGCTGGCTCCCTGGTTTAGTGCAGAGTTGTGTACTTTAAAGCAGAATACTAGGAAACTGGAGAGAAAAAGGCGCTCTACACACTTATATGATTCCTTTTCTAACATGGAAAAATAGTCTACTACTTTATAAAAACATCCTTCAACAAGCTAGAACAGCATATTTCTCGTCATTAATAGAGGTAAATAAAAACAATCCTAGGTTTCTTTTTAGTAAAGCTGCCAAACTTACAGAGTCATAGTTCTGTTGAGCCATCTATTCCCCCTTCTCTCACTCCACACTCAGCTTCCCTCACTCACTCATCATCATCATCATCACCCTCACCTGTGCCTCCAATCACGCACACCAGATCCTCCTTACCTCACCTCTTTATAACCTGCCACTTCCCTTCAGTCACGGCCGGATCATTACAGGACTTCAGACCTTCCACTGTGTGTTTCTCCTGTTATCTTCGTTCTCGCCATCCTTCACCCTCAATAAAGAACTCTGCACCTTGCTTCTGCGTCTGGGTCCATACCTCACACCGCAAATCCCTGACAGAATGATCCGGCCAAGAAAGATGGACCCAGCAGAAGCCTCCGACCCCGAGATCTTGGAGTCCCTCTGGTGCAGGCTGGAGAAGGTCTCCGGCTTCGCCAGCCCGTCCGCTCGCCTCACCGCGCTGGAGGACTACATCTTAGACCTCCTTCCTCGGTTCCGCTCCAGCCTCAACCCGCTCGATGCGGAGGAGTTGGAGGAGGCAGCCGACGACGCCTTCCTTGCTGCAGAGGAGGAGCTGCCTCCTGCAGGGACACAGCGCGCCTCTACCAACGTCGGCTCGGTCTCCTGGTTCCATGCGCCTCCGATCCTCTCACCGGCTGTCTTCGCCCCTTTCCCGACCGCTTCACCGAGGGCTCCGGTCAATCGCCCAGCTGCTGCTCCCACACCACCGTCTTCGGCTGCGGCAGGACGGGGTCCCCTCTACGTTAGCGAGGATGAACTGTTCGAGTTTTTTCATGGGGACAGACTCGAGTACCTCTGCTCCAGAGGGGATCCAGCTCCTCGCCGCGGTCAGCGACGCAGACGCCGGAAGGTTGCGCCGGAGTCTCCGCCCTCGGACGGTTCGGACTGGGAGGACGCGGAGGAGCAGTATCTGGAGCAGCAGACCTCGCTCGTCGGCTCTCGGCTTGCCTACTGCGCTCCGGGAACAGGCCCACGTAGGCATGAGCCTCCATGTCAGCCACGCAGCCGAGGGCACGAGGCACCTCTACCATCTCGCCGCAGACGGCGGCGCCGACGGGAAGTAGTTGCTTCCGGGTCCCCGAAGTTGGCGTCTGCATCGCACTGCTCGGCCCCGAAGTTGGCGTCTGCATCGCACTGCTCGGCCCCGAAGTTGGCGTCTGCATCGCCCTATTCCTCCTTCTCCCTTCTCCAGTCTCTGTTCCCAGAGCCCACAGAGCACCTGCAGTCTCGGCTCCCAGAGCTGCCGGATATGCCGCTGCCGCCTCCTGAGCTGCCGGATATGCCGCTGCCGCCTCCTGAGCTGCCGGATATGCCGCTGCCGCCTCCTGAGCTGCCGGATATGCCGCTGCCGCCTCCTGAGCTGCCGGATATGCCGCTGCCGCCTCCTGAGCTGCTGCTGCATCGCCTCCAGGCTCCCACGCCGGCTCCTCGCCTCCAAGCTCCCACGCCGGCTCCTCGCTTCCAGGCTCCCAAGCCTGCGCCTCACCGCCAGGCTCCCACAGCGGCTCCTCGCCGCCAGGCTCCCACGCCGGCTCCTCGCCGCCAGGCTCCCACGCCGGCTCCTCGCCGCCAGGCTCCCAAGCCGGCTCCTCGCCGCCAGGCTCCCAAGCCGGCTCCTCGCCGCCAGGCTCCCACGCCGGCTCCTCGCCGCCAGGCTCCCAAGCCTGCGCCTCGCCGCCAGGCTCCCAAGCCTGCGCCTCGCCTCCAGGCTCCCAAGCCTGCGCCGCGCCTCCAGGCTCCCAAGCCTGCGCCTTGCCTCCGGGTCCTGTCGTGACTCATATTTTTTGGGGCTACTTTATATAACAGTCTCGTATTAAATATGTTTATATAATCTTTAGTTAGTATTCAGAAAGTAAAAGTCTGTTTTAATTAGCTTGCATGATGGTAAAGATGTGTTTGTCAGTATTGTTTATGGGGCTAAGCTTATAAGTCGTAAAACTTTTGGCTAAAGTTTATGGCATGTTGTAAAAGCAGGATGTTTAGATAAGAAACTGGGAGAAAAGTTTTAGAGAAGCAGATAGCCATTTAACCATAAATCTTTATAATGAACCTTTGACCCAGAACAGAGACGACCCATCTTTTGACTCCAGGATTCTCTGACAGCAAATCATGGCTCAGACACTGTTTGGAAATGATCGGATTGGAGTAAGATTTCGAGGAGAAGGAACGCCTACAACCCTGGCAAAATACCAAGTCTATAAAAGTTTTGACATGAAAATCATTCAATGTTCAGATTTCTTTAAATCTGGACCACAGAGGAACTGACGGGGGCAAAATTCCTCTGTAAAACTGCAATTTGTTAATCTGTTCAAAATAAATGTTAAACTGGAAATTGGTTCCTTGTCTCTGTTTTGAACATGCATTGAATTACTTATGATAATTATTTAATTCAACAGTCCCCAGGAGAGGACCGCCGGGCCGTGCGCCCGCCTCCCGTCCCGTCAAGGGACGTCCGTCCAGCCCCAGCTGGACCTCCCGGTCCCCAGGAGAGGACCGCCGGGCCGTGTGCCCGCCTCCCGTCCCGTCAAGGGACGTCCGTCCAGCCCCCAGCTGGACCTCCCGGTCCCCAGGAGAGGACCGCTGGGCCGTGCGCCCGCCTCCCGTCCCGTCAAGGGACGTCCGTCCAGCTCCCAGCTGGACCTCCCGGTCCCCAGGAGAGGACTGCCGGGCCGTCCGCCCGTCTCACATCCCGCCAGGGGACGTCCACCCGTCTCACGTCCCGCCAGGGGACGTCCGCCCGTCTCACGTCCCGCCAGGGGACATCCACCCGTCTCACGTCCCGCCAGGGGACGTCCACCAGTCTCACATCCCGCCAGGGGACGTCCGGCCAGAGGAAGGCATACGGGCCGTCCGCCCGACTCACGTCCGGCCAGAGGAAGGCATTCGGGCCGTCCGCCCGACTCACGTCCCGCTGGAGGGCGTCAACACAGACACTCGGGCCCTCCTGCCGTGGGCCCCCTCCACCCACCCTGAAAGGGTGCTAATCCTTTTGGGGTTTTTTCTTTCTATATGGCGTCTGGGATCCGCCTTTAAAGGGGGGGGTCCTGTCATGCCTCACTCCACACTCAGCTTCCCTCACTCACTCATCATCATCATCATCACCCTCACCTGTGCCTCCAATCACGCACACCAGATCCTCCTTACCTCACCTCTTTATAACCTGCCACTTCCCTTCAGTCACGGCCGGATCATTACAGGACTTCAGACCTTCCACTGTGTGTTTCTCCTGTTATCTTCGTTCTCGCCATCCTTCACCCGCAATAAAGAACTCTGCACCTTGCTTCTGCGTCTGGGTCCATACCTCACACAGCAAATCCCTGACATTAGTGATGACTTTATGGGAATTCTTCATAAATAAAATAAATTCTATTAAAAATAAAATCATTGGCATTCTACCAAACATGATTAACTCTCTTTCAGTAAATGAGGCAGTATCAGAGAGAACTGTAGAACCATGTTTATGTCTGTACCTTTTTGATTCTGTTGAACTTTCGGAAATATCACAAATATGATCTTCATCTTAACCCTCAACTTGTATATTACACCCAATACCAACCAAATTATTTAAGGAAGTGTTCCCTCTGGTTACTGGCCCTATTCTAGACAAGATGAATATAGCTTTAATAAATGGATATGTGCATCAGGAATTTAAGGTTGCTGTAATTAATCCTTTACTTAAGAAACCCTTCCTGGATCAAGATGACTTGCCTAACTACAGACCTATATCTAACCTTCCTTTCTTATCCAAAATTCTTGAGAAAATATTTGCTAATCAAGTATGTGAGCATGTAAACAGCAACAACCTGTTTGAAGAATTTCAGTCAGGTTTTAGAGCTCATCATAGCACTGAAACAGCACTGATAAAAGTTACTAATGATTTTCTAAAGACCTCAGATAATGGATTTGTGACTGTTCTGGTCTTGTTAGATCTCAGTGCTGCTTTTGACACAGTCAATCATAATATTCTCTTCGAAAGGCTTGAACATGTTGTAGGGATCAAGGAAACAGCACTAGGCTGGTTTAAATCATATCTGTCCGACAGATTCCAGTTTGGTCATATCAATGGTAAATCTACTTCACACTCAAGGGTTACATGTAGAGTACCACTTTTTTTTTTTGCTTGGATCCATTCTCTTTACTACACTCAACAAAAATATAAACCAACACCTTTTTTCTGCTCCCATTTTTCATGAGATGGACTTAAAGAGCTAAAATCATTCCAGATACACAATATTACCATTTCTCTCAAACATTGTTCACAAATCAGTCTAAATGTGTGATAGTGAGCACTTCCGCTTTGCTGAGATAATCCATCCCACCTCACAGGTGTGCCACATCAAGATCCTCATCTGACATCATGATTAGTGCACAGGTGTACCATATACTGCCCACAATAAAAGGCATCCCTGGAATGTGCAGTTTTGTCTCACAGCAAAATGCCACAGATGCCACAAGCATTGAGGGAGCGTGCAATTGGCATGCTGACAGCAGGAATGTCAACCAGATCTGTTGCTCCTGCATTGAATGTTCATTATTAATTAATTCCACTGAAGATGCATTCAGTATGAGGTTTACAACGGCATTGTCCAGTAATCCATAATCAGGTCTGATGTCGGCTTTGATGAGTTTAACTTTGATGATTTAGGATGTTTTGTAGGTGTTATTTTTGGCAGGGGTCGAAGGTGATCCTACTCAGGGACATATCATAACATCAGTTCCTTGTTTGTCCTCACACAAGAAACTGGCAGATGTGGGCTAGAAAGTCTTTTCTTTCTCATCAGGGGGGACTTGATGGCATGGAGATTGGGGGCTGGAGATGGTTTGGTTCCATAGCAGATGAGCTTGTAGCATGGCAGCTACGTGTAGCAGTAGGGGCAAGGATTCCCTCAGCAACCTTCACCTCTGTTAGGGTTGTCAGCAGGATCCTCTGCTTGGCAGGGAAGGACTGCTCTTATCCTGAGAATGAATGTCTGACAAAGGTTTTGGCAAAAACACAATTTTTTAGGTCTAATTTTGGGCCTTTAATGAATTTAATAGCTAATGTAGTGACCTATTCCCTTCTTTTGACACAGTCATGTGTTAATTCTACAAAAACAGAGAAAAAAATTTAATAAAAATAGAGCACAGCATGTTGCAGGCCAGAGAAAGGCTGCATTTCAGGGGAACATCATTTACATGTCATTTAAATCTCACTTACATGTATAACACAGGTAGCATACGACCAGATTACATAAAACATGGGGGGGGGGCAACTGCAGGGGTGAAGACTGATCAGTGCTGGCTGAGGTGAGGAACAAGTCATTTTCCTCTTTGGGGTTTAGTCTGTGGTTTCTGCTGTTGTAGGTTTTATGGAGTAGGAGGCATTCAGCTGGAGGGGCGGGGGGCGGGGGGGGGGGGGGGGGGGGGGGGCTTGGTGTTGGGTTGTTGGGGCGGTATATTGTCCATGGTGGAAGTGGTTGATGTGCAGGAGAGGTGGAGTTCAGGGTTTCAGTTTAGCAACAGCCCTCCAAGTGCTCTGCAAAAGAGAAAGATAAATAGAGGCAGCATCAGTTTTTTTTGTTTTTTTTATCAGTCTCTATGTCCTTTAAGAGTCTTTTTTCCCCATCTTTTGCTTTCTGAGCAGTGTCTTTCTCACTCTCTGCTTCCCACAATTTCAAACATCCATCCTAACCCTACATTTAGAATATCTTTGCACCTAAAACATTTCTTTCAACATCACTTGCTATATTCTTTCTAATATAACAGATTTTTCTTTCCATAAAACTTGCTTTTTCTTTTCTAGACTGTTCCTACGTTTCTTCAATTGAGTCTGACTGGAGACTCACCTTCAGAAAATACATGTTTCAGATTCATAGGATGGATAATTACAAATTTTACCATTATAAATTATGTTACAAACAAATTTAGCTTCCCTTGGGAGAAAAACCACATTCACTCCAGTATTTTAAATAATCACATACATCATCACCATATTAATTTTTCGTTTGACACATAATAATAGATTTAGAGAAATTGGAAGAACCTTTTCCTTTAAAATTACCCATATTAAATATAATGTGCTAAGGAAACTGGATAGAACTTCAACAGTAATTCTTCACTGACTGTAGCTGAAAAGCTGACAACTCAAATCTTTCTTGTCCTTTATAAAAGGGCTCAAAATTTGATAGGCACGATCTGGTCTTGCTCAAAAAGTTCGCGATAGTACTTCAGTAATTGATTTCACAATTAATATTTCATAAATTGGTCTTGCCTAAAAAGGCTCACAATATTTATTGATTGATCTTGCTTAGAATAAGCTCACAACCCTTAATCGGTCTCACTTTGAAAGCTCACAGGGGCTCATCTCGCTTCTAGAAAGGTCAGAGTCAAATCATTAGCTGGTCATGGTAAATCATTTCATTCATTGTATCTATTTATTTTCAATAAATAAAATAAACAAAAATATCTATCTCACAGTCTTAGACTCACGAATTCAAACCTATCTTGTCTTTACGTAAATTGTCGGCCGGCACAGACGTAGGAAAAAGGCTCTCCCAATTATAATGAAAATCGCTGACCACAAATAGGAAAAAATAATTTCTTTTACTATAATTACAGGTTAGAATTTAGTTTTTGTTCTAAGTTATAGGCAGGACTTCAATATAGTCCAATATTTTAACTAAAGAATTAAATTAATTTAGCTCACCAGGCTTTGTCCCTCAGACAAATTTTAGGTTCGGTCCTGGTTGCAGTCGATCGGAACACTGGTGTCATGCTGCACAATCCCCTCAGCTCCTCTCAATCCTCCATTATTATTTGCACCTTTTTTGTCCTGAACCTCCGTCCTAATTATTCATTGTCTCCACCTGTTCCTCCTCGTTCTCCCCTTATTTAAGATCCAGCGAGAGCTTCAGTCCTCGCTGGATCATTGTCGTATCTGTCGTATCTTCTTGTGTATCGTCTCGCCTTATGTTTGCAGCACTTCAGTAAATTATCACCTTACCTGAACTCTGCTTCTGCGCCTGGGTCCTTCGTCCTCCACGCAGCATACACCTGACAACTGGACTGAGTCTCCCTTCTCTTGAATGCTTAAGCGAAGTCTGGAGATGGGTGCAGAAAAACACCCAGGCGTCCCCTCAGTCAGTGTCCGACGGACATGCTCGAGGCCTGTTCAAAGTGACACCAAAACTGTCATGGAAATCTGGGTGTCTAAGGGGCCTTGGATGAGAGAAAAAAACCAAAGTGTCAGCCATATTCGTACATAGTTTATTTTACGTGCACGGAGGGTCTTGTACTGAGAACCCCAAAGCTTCAGACAGATGTATGAATTTATATACCGTTAGCCACACCCTAAGAATCAGCTTCTGTCCGATCATTACATCATACAGTTATGATAGGATAACCACAAGACCAATCACAGAACAACATGGAAAAGGTAAACACAGGATGTGGATGTTTCACTTCAGCCGTCAGCAGTAAACAATCAGGAGATAGATAACAATAAGGGACACTTAGTACAATGCTGAGAAAGACATTCACAGGAGCTGTCGTAAGTGTAACACCAGATAATAACAAGATTTTTCATAAGTAAAGATGAGATGTTTACATACAATTGGTTCTTGTTTGTACCTTAGAATAAGAACAGCTGTCCAAGAGCTGATTAAGAGGATTCAACCTTTCTAATGTCCCAGCATAATAAAATTTTCTGTCACAGTATGATGGGAAAATAAACAAAGAAATCGTGTATTTGATGATAAGTTATTTAAACTAGTGACTTGAAAGTAAACTATAGTGAAACAAACTAGAGGTGTGGTGTTGATCTTACCGTGTGTCGCTTGCCATCACACACTCCTCCTCTTCAGAGCTCTCGCTGGTGCAGCGAGATAGTCTGTAGTGAGGTTATCCTTTACTGGTATATGGTGGACAGTGAATCGAAATGGCTTTAAGGCCAGGTGCCAACAAGTAATTCTTCCATTTGTGTCCTTCATCTTTTTGAACCACTGGAGTGCTTTGTGATCAGTTTCCAAGGTGAAGTCTCTTCCAAGTAGATAGTAGCAGAAGGAGTGCAGAGCCCACTTGTTTGCCAACGTCTCCTTCTCCACTGTGGAATAACGAATCTCCCATGGAAACAGTTTTCTGCTGATGCATGTCACTGGACAATGACCTTCTATGGTTTCCTGAAGAAGCACAGCTCCCAGGCCCCAGTCTGAAGCATCAGTCTATAAAATGTGCCTATATGTCTATAATATGAATGCCCAAAAATTATCTGAGCTGTTTCCTTGTCTGAGGCAGGGGACATGATTCCATGGCTTTGATTCTACTGATCTGTGCCCTAATAACCCATTTGCCAATGACATGACCAAGGTCTTCTGTCTCAGCAGCAGCAAAGACAAACTTTGAAGGATTCACATTCAACCCAGCTGAGTGAAGACACTCCAGGACAATGTGCAAATGTTCCAAATGCTCCTCCCAGATGTCACTGTGAATGACAATGTCATCCAGGTAAGCAGCAGCAAATTCAGAGCAGTTATGCAATACTTCATCCATTAGACGTTGGAAGGTTGCTGGAGCACCACAGTAAAACTGTAAAGTGGAGAAGTCCCCATGGGGGTCTAAATTCTGTGAACTCTCTGGCACGGTCGGTAAGTGGGACCTGCCAGTAGCCCTTGCATAAAAATAAATATTGGTCAAATACCTCGCTTTCCCCAGACGTTCGAGCAGGTCACCAATTCTTGGTGTTGGGTAGGAGTCAAACATTGATATAGAGTTCAGGTACCTGAAGTGAATGCAGAACTGAATGCTTCCATCCTTGTTGGGTAACAGGACCACAGGGTTACACCACTCACTTTGGGAGTTTTCAATGATCCCCAGGGACAGCATCAGGTCAACTTCAGTATTCAGTGAAGACAGCAGATGCTCCGGGATCCTATAACTTAATCGTCTAGCAGAAGCACCTTCTCGTACCACAATATCATGTTCAACAATATTAGTTCTTCCTGGATTCTCTTGAAAAACTGCTGATATAAACATTTCTCTCACCTGCTGCTGCTCGTCTTCTGAAAGATGGCTGAGATCATAGTCCAGAGAGCCAACAGGTAGCAGGTATTGCTCAACCACTTCATATTCATCAGGCACTCTCCGTATAACAGCTGTTTCTGCTTTGTGTTCAGTACGTTGCACCCACTCCTTCAGCAGATTTATGTGCAAAACCTTGTTGGCGCGCAACTGTCATGAAGTGGACACCATATGTAGTGGGTCCAAGCTTCCTCTTGACTTCAAATGTCCCTTGCCACTTGGCCTACAGTTTGTGGTTGTCCCTGGGGAGGAGCACAAGCACTTTTTGTCCTGGCTCCAATGAACGCTGCCGAGCAGATTTATCATACCAGGACTTCTGTTGCTGCTGGGCCTCCACCATGTGTGATTGGGAAAGCTTGCTCACTTGCTCCAACTGCTCTCTCATCTGAATAACATATGACACAATATTGTTGGGTGCCCCCTCCACCTTATCTCCCTCTCAGATCTCCCTTAAAAGAGTTAAAAGGCCACGGACCTCATAACCATACAAGAGCTCAAAGGGAGAGAAACCAGTTGAGGCTTGGGGTACTTCCCTATAAGCGAAGAGAAGATATGGCAGCCACTGATCCCAATCTGCACCACTGTCATTGACAAACTTTCTGAGCATCTGCTTTAGGGTCTGATTAAAGCGTTCTGTTAGTCCATGTGTTTGAGGGTAGTATGGTGAAGTTCTCAGGCTCCAGATACCCAACAACTGATATACTTGTTTCACTGGATTCAGCTATCCTATCTGACTGAGGCACCACTCAGTCAGGAAACTTCACTATGGAGAAATGTTTACTGATAGGGTAGAGACAATAGCAAGATTGTCTTAATCTATAAAATGGTCACTCAGGTGGTGGAAGGCAGGATTCAGCTGTTGCGAACACTCTGTAATACTGTTGCTCCTTGTTTGTGCAAACAAGTTAAAATTAAACCTCCAAGAAATTAAGGAATCTTTTCTCACCTCTTTATTTAAAATGTTTTGCGACAACTTTTTTTGGCGCTCCAACGTGACGGGGATTCCAACGTGTGTAGTGGGCTTTTCAGGGGGGTCAAAGCAGTCAAAGACCTGGCCTAGACCCAGAAGAATCAGCCTCTTGCTCCCTAACTGCTGTAATTTTTGCATGGGGGGTGCTGTGGCCTGCCTGAATGATCCCTTGTTGTTCAGAATTCAAGAATCTTCATCATGGGTGAGTTTTGGTTCCTTCTATAAAATTCAATTTGCAGTCTGATGGTTGAGACTTTAGGATGTGTGTTTTTGGTCGCTGTGTTCTCTGAGAGATAAAGTAACGGGTAAACACGGTAATGGGTTTTCTATAGTTTCTTTCCTTGTTAACATATGCGAAGCAGAGACAAGGTGCACATAGCAGCATTTGTCTTTTGGCCTGACGGTGGTTCTCGTCTGTTTTTAAACAGGAAAATGCAGCGCTCTTCACGGTGTATCTGTGTAGTGGGCCTTTGAGAGCCCATACACAAAGGCTGTTAGTTAAACAGCTATTGGTTTAGCATTTTCCCCGGGAAAAACCCAGCTAACAGGGAACGTTCCCAGAACTTTAACTAACGTTCTTTAAAAGTTGTGTAAATGTTAGTATAAAATGTTATTAAAATTATGTTTTCGAAAGATTCATATAACGTTATTACGTTCTTGTAACGTTGAGAGAAAAACTTTCTTATAACAATGTTCTCGGAACATCTTTATGACGTTGTTGAATCTGTTAAAGATTAGTAATGGGGTTTTATACCCATCATTTTGGCCTATAGAATGAACTAATCTTTTGGCACTTAGGTTGGGGGATAATAAAGTTCCTTTTGTCTCATGTCTTTCTTATAAACTGCATTTATTAATGTTTTACATATATATATATATATATATGTTTGTGTGTGTGCTTATAAAGTGTGTGCTTTAGAATATATTATCAGTCTAAGGCCACGTCCAAACTAAGCCGGGTAATGCCTTAAACGTATAATTATTTAGTCTACACCCCCCTATAGTCAACACTAACCCGGTGTCGTTTAAGGTCTCTGGCCGGATAACTATTAGCCGGGTAAGAGAGCCGTGTAAATCTTAATTCAACGGCTAAACGAGCTAGTGTGGACAGCTTCCCCGGATAATGAAAGGAAGTGGCGTCAATGAATGCTGCGTCAATAACAATACGACACTACAGACAAAGACAACAGCGAAGAGTAATAAATCAATCTCTTCGTCTGTCCACACCAAAAACTCTCTCTTCTTCTGAGCAGCTATTGTTCTCTTCAGTTAACGGGACAAGCAGATATGTCCTGTGCTGTAGAGCTTCTTGTATACATTATGTAGGTGCTGGCGTCATGTAGATTATACGCGTTTTTCATGCGTCTTTTCGAGCATGCCAAGTATTTGCACAGGTCGGTATGGGATTGCGCAAACATGGGACCTAAAACGGGGCGCAAACGCTCGTGTTGAGTGGATAACATTAGGCGTCTAACTCCCCGTATAACCTTATCGGCTTAGTGTGGACGTAGCCTATGGCTATTTTCTATAAATCTACATGTGCACGGGAACCAGCAGCCCAGAGGAAGTCCCCTCCTCCCACTTGTGTCATGCTCAGGGGTGCCGCCAGAAATTCTGGGCCCTATGGAAACAAAAATTTCTGGGCCCCCTACATTTTTTACAGATAAAATGTAACCCAATAAACATGCCCTGTATACTTTAAAAAAGATACTTAGCACATTGCATAGTTAAAATGTCTGATGAGTAAAAGCCTACAAAAACAAGAAAAAGCTATGGAAATATGTACTTGTTTACATAAAAGGAGAATATTTATTATCTCAATTTCAATTGCAAACACAACAGAACATAATGTACACATATTGACATATACTTTACGTGAACAAGCTTTAACTGAGTCCAACTGCTCAATCAGGAAACATCAGCTACAACTAACCCATAATTAAATCAGTCCAAGACTAAAACCAGGCCAAAAGGGCTCAAAATCAAGACACACCAGGAGTAATGCCAGGCCTAAACCAGTCCAGGACTAAACAAGTACTGAACCAGACATAAACTGTTTGTTATCCAGGTATAACAAGTTATGTTCAACATCACTTTATAATGGCCCAGCGACGTGCCTTTCTGCTGGCAAAATCATGTATCAATTCATCAAAGTTCAGCTTTCTTGCCAGTTTGCTTTCAATGGACAGTATGGCAAGGTGACAAAGTCTGTCCTGCAACATAGCAGACCTAAGATAATTTTTAATCAGTTTGAGCTTACTGAATGCTCTCTCGCCACCTGCATTGTTAAATAATATGAAATAGATAACTATACAACACAAGAAAAAAATTAGACAATCCAAAACTGTATTTTTTTTGTATAGTTTTCTTAATATAAAATATTAAATATCTATTCTGTAAACTAATTATAGCCAATGGTTACCACAGACACATTTTTATTCCACTTTATATTATTTTTTCAAGGGGCATTTTATTCATATTAAGAACGTCAAGTTTGACAGCATCGATCGTAGCAGCAGCACTGTCACTTCACAGAACACACGGCAAACTGATTTTGTAATTTTTGAAGCGTGTAGATTACTTTTTGTTTAGTAAAGTTATCATCATGTGGAGAACACAGTAGATAAGACGTGCTTAGAGCTTTCAATCTTCGTGAAGTTTTGCGCTCAGGCTCACCTTGTTTGGCTGAGACGGGGACGGGGGCCGCGGGGGAAGGAAGACGTGGGTGTGCAGCGGCCGCTGAATCTGTGTCTACGAGACATGATAACCCGGAGACAGCAGAGATGTTATTATTGTTGGATGTAAATCATAATTCAGTAATTATTTTACTAAGCTAGCTAGATAAAAGCAGGTCATGTAGCAACAAAAATAAGTAAGTGAAAGTTTTGGAATACAGGAATAGGGCAAGCTACCTTTCTTTTTGAAAAACTGTGTGACATACTGTCGACTTCGGCGTTCTCGGTCTTCTCTTTCCTTCTTTTCTTTCCGTTTTTGATGCCCTGACTTTTGATGTGACATGCCTGCGTGTGTCACTATCTGCACTGCATCATAACAAATGCAATAAGCAAGAGACGTTACGCTAGCGAGTGTAGCTCGGACAGCGCAGGTGGAATGAACCATTGTGAGGGGGGTGTGACTTAAACAGTAAATACATTATTTGTTTGTTAAATATTAAATCTATGGTCAAAACGGACAAAATACACATTAAGTGTATGAGGGGCCCTAGCACATTTAACGTATGTATAAAAAAGAGAAAAGAAATAAGAAAAGAAAAAGAGGGTCTGCTCTTCTGGGCCCTTCATCAGCCTGGGCCCTTAGAATCGTCCTAACCTTCCACCCCTTTACGGCGCCCATGGTCATGCTGCAGATCACAGCTCCTGATTTACATAATCACATGTCAACAGATGCAAGGCAGAAGATAGAGATGAAATGCAAGGAGGAGAAGAAGATTACTTACTGAAACAACATGCATTGTGTTTAAGATGTGGTAAATCTTCACGTGTCAGAGGAATAAGACACAACCCACCTCAGAGAATTGTCTATGTAACAGAACAAATGTTTTCAGATTTACAGATTTACGGAGGTTGAGATTGACTGAGGTTAGACTGGAGGATTTTTCAGAGTTGTTAGACTTTTGAGAACTTGTCTTGTTGAAACTTTGAGCTGTGACCCATTGTAAGCTTTTGAACTTTGTATTGTAATCCTTTTTGAGTTAAGACAAAACTTTTTAAAGTTTCTTCCTTTAAAGGGTATTAAATTAATTCTGTAGGGAGGTCTCATAAAGACCCCCTGTTTGGGGTCTCTAGCAGGAGTTGCAGCCTGGGGGTTCATTGATATTCCAGCTACCGACTTAATGAATGGCAGCACTAGCTGAGCGTAGTGGTCATAGGGGGTCAGGAATTCTCAAATTCGAGGACAGGTAGACAGATGTGCTCCTGACTTGTTGCCTGGCTGTGTGTTCAAGCGACAAGACACTCAACTCGTGACAACAGTCCCGTCCCTGGGCTGCCACTTTATCACGGTGGAGGGGTTTGAGTGTCCCAATGATCCTAGGAGCTCAGTTGTCTGGGGCTCTAAGCCCCTGGTAGGGTCACCCATGGCAAACTGGTCCTAGGTGAGGGATCAGACAAAGCGCAGCCCAAAGACCCCTATGATGAGCAAAAAAATTTGGACCCACAGTTCCCTCGCCCTTACGCGGGTCACCGGGGCCCCACTCTGGAGCCAGGCCTAGAGGTGGGGCACATTGGCGAGCACCTGGTGGCCGGGCCCCATGGCTCAGCCCAAAGAGGCAAGTGGGGCCCCCTTCCCATGAGCTCACCACCTGTGGGAGGGGCCATAGGGGTCGGGTGCGGTGTAAGATGGGCGGTGGCTGACGGTGGGTATCTTGGCGGTCCGATCCTCGGCTGCAGAAGCTGGCTCTTGGGACGTGGAACGTCACCTCTCTGGTGGGGAAGGAGCCGGAGCTGGTGTGCGAGGTTGAGAGGTTCCGACTGGACATCGTCGACCTTGCCTTGACGCACGGCTCTGGCTCTGGAACCCGTCTCCTAGAGAGGGGTTGGACTCTTTTCCACTCTGGAGTATCTCCCGTTGAGAGGCGGCGAGCTGGGGTTGGCATACTTATTGCCCCCCTTCTCGGCACCTGTACGTTGGGGTTTACCCCGGTGAATGAGAAGGTAGCCTCCCTCTGCCTACGGGTGGGGGGATGGGTTCTGACTATCGTTTGTGCTTATGCGCCAAGCGGTAGATCAGATTACTCACCCTTTCTGGAGGCCTTGGAGGGGGTGCTGGAGAGTGTTCCTTCCGGGGACTCCCTCATTCTGCTGGGGGACTTCAACACTCACGTGGGCAATGACAGTGAGACCTGGAGAGGTGTGGTTGGGCCAAATGGCCCCCCCGATCTGAACCCGAGCAGTGTTTTGTTGTCGGACTTCTGTGCTCATCATGTATTGTCCATAACGAACACCATGTTCATGCATAAGGGTATCCATGTGTGCACTTGGCACCAGGACACCCTAGGCTGCAGCTCGATGATCGAGCGACTTAAAATACCCACCTCAGATATCCTCAGTGGAATCTCCCTAAACAAAACATCTGTGATGAATAGAAGCATGGTTATATAGAAGGTTGTTAGATCATCTTTGGGTTCACTGACACAAATTGGGCATTCTCTGGGTAGTTTCTTGGCTGCATCTATTGTATTTGCATATACATAAATGTAAATGTATTTGATGTATTATTTAAAAGGTTGTAAGACGAGGCTGTTTCCAGCATCCGGAGCTGAAAAGAGTCTTAGCGAACTGTATAAGTAATCAGAACAGAGACGTTTTTTACTATACTTGAAGAGAGAGAAATTCTAAGTTAATAGACTGAAAGAATCAGGGCGTATTTACGCAAATTTCCTGCTTAAGAAGGTTGAGACTGAACGCTCTGTTTCTATATAGAAAGTATTCAAAATTAGATTTGTTATAGAATTTAAAATATACACTTTAGCCTAAATTACAGGCGTCCCTAAGTGACTGGCCGCACGAATAATCGTGGCTTTTACTCTGTGACTGGCGGAGGGGAAAGTAAGCCAATATATATTGCAAAAATAGTCAGTGGGTATTTACGCATATTCGCTGATCGGAAAATCTTTATGACGTTATTAGTGAATGATGAAAGTTCTCACGATGTTGATAGAAAATGTTTTTAGAACAACGACCTCAGAACATCTTTATGACATTATTTGTGAATGATGAATGTCCTCATAATGTTGATAGAAAATGTTCTTAGACCACTTTTCTTGGAACGTCTTTATGACATTATTTATGATTGATAAAAGTTGTCATAATATTGACAGAAAACATTCTCAGAACAACGTTCTCGGAACATCTTTATGATGTTTTTTGTAAATGATGAAAGTTCTGACGATGTTGATGGAAAATGTTTTTAGAACAACATTCACGGAACATCTTTATAACGTTATTTATGATTGATGAAAGTTCTCATAATGTTCATAGAAAACGTTCTCAGAACATCTTTATGATGTTATTTATGATTGATTAAAGTTCTCATAATGTTGACAGAAAACGTTCTTAGAACACCGTTCTTGTAACATCTTTATGACGTTATTTATGATTGATGAAAGTTCTCGTAATGTTGATAGAAAACGTTCTCAGAACAACGACCTCAGAACATCTTTATGACATTATTTGTGAATGATGAATGTCCTCATAATGTTGATAGAAAATGTTCTTAGACCACTTTTCTTGGAACGTCTTTATGACATTATTTATGATTGATAAAAGTTGTCATAATATTGACAGAAAACATTCTCAGAACAACGTTCTCGGAACATCTTTATGATGTTTTTTGTAAATGATGAAAGTTCTGACGATGTTGATGGAAAATGTTTTTAGAACAACATTCACGGAACATCTTTATAACGTTATTTATGATTGATGAAAGTTCTCATAATGTTCATAGAAAACGTTCTCAGAACATCTTTATGATGTTATTTATGATTGATTAAAGTTCTCATAATGTTGACAGAAAACGTTCTTAGAACACCGTTCTTGTAACATCTTTATGACGTTATTTATGATTGATGAAAGTTCTCATAATGTTGACAGAAAACGTTCTCAGAACAAATTTCTTGCAGTATCTTTATGATATTATTTGTGAATGATGAACGTTCTCATAATGTGGACAGAGGACTGTCTTAGAACACTGTTCTCGGAACGTCTTTATGACGTTATTCTTTGAATGATTGAGGGTATTCTTATACTGTCCTTTATTAGATTGTTAAACATATTTTAAATTGAAGATGAAGCAGTTTGTTTGTGCTGGAGTGTTTATTGTTTAAAGCAGTTGTCTCCAACCCTGATCCTCAAGATTTACTGGTCAGCAGCTGAATCAAATAATTTGCTTGTTATCAGCTCTTTGCCAAAGTCGATGGCAGCTCAAGAGGTAATTCAGTCCTTTGATTCGAAACCTGCAGGACAGTAGAACTCAGGGACTGGAGTTGGGAGCTCACTGGTCTAAAGTAATACAGTTTAGATACTTGTGATCTCTTAATGCAATACATACTCTTTTGTTAATTTTAATCAGGTGATTATTTAAGGGCAAGAGAGAAAATGAGAGCCTCACTGAACTGTAACACCTCTGAGCTACAAACGGATGAAAAGGAAGAAATCATTCAGAAAAGAAAAATTAAACCAAGGTGTGAAATACTGAGAGATGAAAGAGGTAGAGTAGCTACGTAGAGATAGATTAATGTAAGCCAAGTAGAGAGTGTTAGTAGCTAGGTCTCCTAGTAGCTAGGAGACAGGTTAATGTTAGTAGCTATGCTGCTTTAGGCTAGGCTGTTGGAGGACATTATTAGGGTCTGTTCCTACTTTCTCTCCTACTTCTCCCCAACTGCATGATGTGCTGTCAATTCAAGCGCTAACCTGTTTTCTCTTAGTCTCTTCCTACAGTAGGTGCTCCTGACCCGCCCTGCTTGACGACCCTGACTAAGATGGCATTGCAGTGACGGAAAGTTCTCCACGTCCTGCAACAAACTTCTGCATCAGTTCTGTTGCTCTTTCTGTTTCTCTGTTCTGTGTCTCTGTTCTGTATTCTCCAAACCACAGACGGTCTCGGCAGATGACCGCTTGTGCTGAGCCTGGTTCTGCCGGAGGTTTCTTCCTGTTAAAAGGGAGTTTTTCCTTTCCACTGTCGCTTCATGCTTGCTCAGTGTGAGGGATTGCTGAGAATTACACGACGCAATCTTCTGTGGTTCTCTAATTTCTAAATTAAACATTGTATTGTAATAACTCTTCTTGTAAAGTGCCTTGAGATGACATCTGTTGTGAAACGGCGCTATATAAATAAACTGAATTGAATTGAATTGATACACACACATTAGACTGTCACAGTGCATTAATTCAAAGGGTTATTAATTGTATTATGTAGTACACAAAAAATGCAGGGAATAGGTATACCTCAAGCAATCTCATTGTTTTTAGCCTGCTCATTCTTGCAGGGCTGATTTCCATCTACAGTACAGTAACCTCAAGTTACATAATTTTTGGGCCATTTAACAAGATGGTACCCTTCAATACAAAAGCAACACTTTGTCAGCAAGTTTTTTTTTTCTTGAAAGAACTTGATAGAACCCAGCTCCTGCAGCATGCAAAACAAAGCACTATGCCATTTTGTAAACAACACAAGAACTCAATTTTGAGCAATGGGGTGATAGCAACAGTATTGGCTTACTAAGTACCTCTTCACTTTGCACCATGTCTGCCAAATATTGGCCAGACAAGGGGTCTCCAACCCAGGACCTTGAGATCCACGGTCCTGCAGGTTTTAGAAGCATCCCAGCTCCAACATAGCAGAATCAAAGGAAGAGTTCTTTACCAGTTTTTTGTCAAACTTGATAGCATCTTGAGAGGTCATTCAGTCATTCCATTTACCCTAAAAATAGGTTTACAGCTCATATCCGTCACAGAAACTACCTGTTGAGAAAAAGTATGCAACTTCAGAATCTCATGAGAGAAACAGCCTTTGAATGGGGAACAAATCTTGACATCATACCTGTTACAACCTCAACGCTTTTTTTCTCTTTTCCATTTTTTGTCGAAGTGATTCTGCTATTTGTAAGTTTCAAAATATGTAAGATCAATCCTAAAAGTTTTCAAAGAGGTTTGCAATTTGTAAACTCTGTAACTTTGATGTTCTGAGTGCTTGTGCTAATGATAAAAACGCAAAGAAAGTGGCTGTAGTTTACCTAGTGTTCCTTCTCGGGATCTATAGTTTAAAAATGACAAAATGACAAAATGTGCAATATGGTAACCTCTAGTATGTATGGCTCCCGAATATGTAAAGAATTAGCAAATAAAGAGAATTACAGATCACTTAGCTTTTTATTATGGAGCTAATTGCTAATGAATGGCATAACATTTGTGGATGTTTCGAAGATGATTTATGTTATAGGCTAAGTGAAATGTTACACAAAGGGGCTTGAAAGGGGAAAGTTGTTATTTTTTTCAACCTGGACCTTATTTTTTACCAATATATATATATATATATATATATATATATATATATATATATATATATATATAAAATGGGAGACTGCTCCTCACACCACCTATCAATCACTTGCATGGGTAAACCTCATTCACGCCCACATACTCACACACACACACACACACACATAGGTGTGGGGACATCTTGAGCTAAGGTTATCGTCATTAGTTAGGTGTTACCAGGAGCTTACCGGAAACATTAGTGTTGTATTTGTTAATCAATTTTTTTGTGCAGTGAATGTGTAATTCTTTGTTCATATTACTAGATCCGTTTTGTTAATGTTGTTCTGTTCTATTGGAGGTTTTTATTTTTCCCACTTCTCATGTTGTCCAACAGAGGAGGAGGACTGGGATGTTTTCTTGTGTTCTTTGTTAACCTGCCTATCTTGTAGTCAGTTCACACTTCTACCTGTCCTGTTTCTCTTCTTTCTGTCCTCTTTTTTGTTTTCTCGTTTTAGTGTCCATAACTTGAAGAAATTAAACCCACAGTAATCATTAATAAAGATTTCTCATACATATATATCAAGTGGAGTATTATAGCAAAGCTGTAATGCTCTGCTTGAGAAAGTAAATCTGTTGGGCTAATACTTGGTACGGAACAGTTAACGATATTCCCCTGTAAATTCAAAACATCTAAGAGGTGCTAAGGTATTAGCTTCTGAAGTTTTTAATGTAACAGATTCAAACTTACACTAACCTGGGATTTCAATGACGTAGCAGCCGCCCTCCATTTCAGATTTAGTCTGTGTAGCTTTAGAAAGGGAGCCTCAAGAAGATGAACTTAGTCCTATTGGTCATTTGGTTTTTGCAATTTGGAAACACGTAAACATGAACCATGTTGATGTCTGCAGTAGTTCTTAATCGACGGCCATAGAGCACAGAGTGAAAGTCCTGCTCAGACTACAGCTGGGATGGAGCACAGCAGTGAGCAGAGTGTAGATGTATTATTAGCCTCAAAAACATCCCGTGACAATTTGACTGAACAAAGAAACAATTCCGAGACACTCTGAACTCTGAGGGAAGTCCTGATAACGATTCATAACAAAACATTGGTTAAATGACGGAGTTTTAGAGCGGATAATACCTTATTTAACACTGGCGCTTCGCCTGTCCTCATGACTCCCATTATATGGATATACGCTGATCGTGACTAGATATAAGCTTCTCCGGAAGGACTCCAAGGGGCATTTTTTTTCCAGGTGGAAAAAAACATATAACACTTGGATGCTTGTTTCAGCTGGTCGGTGATAAAGCATAATTGTATATATAAAATGTTCAATCTTCTTTTCAGCTGCTCAGCTGCACATATTGACATTGCTGGAAAACATGAGGGAGCAACAGATGCAGCTTGCTGCTGCCATCAGTAACCTCGCCTTACAATTTTCAGTCACAGATACTCCTGTGGCTGAAATGCCGCAGGCTATCAATATCCCACTGGCTAACATGTCGGATGTTGAGGAACTGGAGGAGTGGCTTAAAGATTCTCAGAACTCACGTGCTAAACAAAACATGGTATTGTAATTGTGTCATAGTGAATATTTACATTTATTTATATTTATGACAAATTAAATAGCAGGATCGATGTGTAAGTCTGATTTTATATATATTTCATCACAGGGTGATGTTGGAGGACAGAACGTCAAAAAAGTCACTTGGAACATTCTTGCAAGGATTTTCTCAGATGCTGTTGCAAAAAAGATGAACTGGAAAGGTGTGAATGGGAAGAAGAGTTTCAAGCAAATTCAGAGCAGGTGTTTGTTGATCAGTAAGTGCAATATAATGAACAGAATACAAGTGTTTTTCTTTTCCTGCAGGACTTATAAAATATGTTTTGCCACCTCCCAATACCGGTATATATCATTTTATTAAATAATATTTATTTGAATTTCAAATGATTGAAAATATGGAATATTGTCCTTTTAGTGTTTTTTAACAATTAAAGTTGTTATGAAAGCACATCATCACAGTACACAGATTAGGATGCATCTGAACCTAACATGAAAATATAATTAATTAGATCAGTCATATTATCCCATCGTGATATACGGGGGATGAGTTGGTCTTCGTATTAGCATTTTTAAACCCATGTCACATCTTTCAGATATGTTCTCATGTTTCATCAGATCATGCACATATACAATGCATCCACAAAGTATTCAGAGGGCTTCGCTTTCTCTACTTCTCTTTTTTGCTATGGTTTAGTCTTTTTACAAACTGAAATAAATTAACTTTCTTCCGCAAACAGTGCATAACGATCTTTTATAACAGTGAAAGGATTTTTTTTTAATTTTTTTTATTTTTTAGTAAAATATATCAATAATCACCATTGAATTCAATTTTAACTTTTATTTAAATAGTGCCAATTCACAACAAATGTCATCTCAAGGTACTTTACAACTAAAGTCATTTCAATCATATTATCCAAACATTCCAATCAGTTAAAAGTTTTCTATGTAAGGGAATCCCAGCAGATTGCGACATGAGGTTGTGCCTGGTTAATGCAGACTCCAACCACAGCTATTCCTCAGCAATCCCTCATACTGAACAAGCGTGTAGAGACAGTGGAGAGGAAAGACTCCCCTTTAAAAGGAAGAAACCTCCGGCAGAACCAGAACCTGGATCAGTACAAGCAGTCATCTGCCACGACTATCTGGGGGTCTGAGAAGACAGAGAAGAGACAGCATGGAGGATGATCTGTGACTTTGAGCATCATCTGGACCGATGTTCCCCATCCAGCAGGGGGCGTTATAGTTGAGCAGGGTACCAGACCATGTGGAGCTTCTATGGGGAGAAAAATACAAAGAGAAAACTGGGTTAACAATCACAATAACAGCAGAAACAATATAACTGGAGAGTGGAAGAAGAGAAAAGTATAAGAGAGAAGGAAAGTGGTCAGTCTGTCCTCCAACAGTCTAAACCTATAGCAGCATATCTACAAAAATAACTCAGGATAACCTAAGCCAATTGTCGTGATTCATATTTTTTAGGGCTACTTTATATAACAGTCTCGTATTGAATATGTTTATATAATCTTTAGTTAGTATTCAGAAAGTAAAAGTCTGTTTTAATTAGCTTGCATGATAGTAAAGAAATGTTTTGTCAAGTATTGTTTATGGGGGTAAGCTTTTAAGTCGTAAAACTCTAGGCTAAGTTTATTGCATGTTGTAAAAGTGGGATGCGGAGATAAGAAACAGAGTAGGGAGTAGACAGTCATAAACAGACCGGACGGTTACAGCGATAACTCAGGAAACCTTGAGAATAAACGTTTGGTGTAATAAAATCTAGGGGGAGGAGAATAGACATGTGACTACGTTCTTTGTTCTTCTTTAATAAAAATGGTACACCCCTGTATACGACGGTTCAGTTCAGTTCAACTCAGTTCTGACTGTTCTCCATCTGCAGATGTGTATGAGTGTGAAACAGAAATTCTGTGTCTGTGCATTATTTCACTCTCTGTCTCTCAGCTCTGATTTTATTTTGAAAAACTCCCGCCGGGGTAAATGTTGGCGCCCCTACACTCTCCGGAAGCGAGTGCCGATCGCATGGGAACTAGGAGCCAACACATTCTAACTATAAGCTTTATCAAAAAGGAAGGTTTTAAGCCTAGTCTTAAAAACAGACAGAGTATCTGCCTCATGAACTAAAACTGGGAGCTGGTTCCACAGGAGAGGAGTCTGATAACTAAAAGATCTGCCTCCTATTCTACTTTTAGAAATCCCAGGAACTACCAGTAGACCTGCAGTCTGAGAACAAAGTGCTCTGTTAGGAACATATGGAACAATCAGATATCTGATGTGCGATGAAGCTGATTATTAAGGGCTTTATTAGTAAGGAGGAGGATCCTAAGCTCTATTCTGGATTTAACAGGGAGCTAATGCAGAAAAGCTAAAACAGGAGAAATGTGATCTCTCTTTTTAATACTCATCAGAACTCTTGCTGCAGCATTTTGGATAAACTGAAGCCTTTTAATTGCATTTTGTAGACTTCCTGATAATAAGGAATTACAGTAGTCCAGCCTTGAAGTAACAAAAGCATGGACTAGTTTCTCTGCATCACTCCTGGACAGGATGTTTCTAATTTTAGCAATATTCCGGAGGTAAAAGAAAGAAATGATAGAAACCTGTTTAATATGGGATTTAAATGTCATGTCTTTGTCAAAATTACAATGAGGTTCTTTACATAATTATCAGAGACCAAATTAATGCCATCAAGATGAAATGACTGACTAAGCAGTTTCCTTTTAAAGGTTCTGGTCCAAAGACAACAACTTCTGTCTTGTCTGAATTTAAAACTAGAAAATTCAGAGTCATCCAAGTTTTTATGTCTTCCAGACATGCTTGTAATCTACCTAACTGATTGGATTCATCAGGATTTATGGATAAATATAATTTGTGTATCATCAGCATAACTGTGGAAATTCACACCATGTTGTCTAATTATTTTACCAATAGGAAGCATATATATATAGTAAAGAGAATCTGTCCAAGCACAGAACCCTGTTGTACGCCACAGGTAACCCTTGAGTGTGAAGAAGATTTATCATTGATATGAACAAACTGGAATATGTCGGACAGATATGATTTAAAACCTTACTGAAATTCCTCAAACAGGTTGTTGATGTTTACATGCTCACATTCTTGATTATCAACTATTTTCTCAAGACTTTTGGATAAGAAAGGAAGGTTAGATATAGGTCTGTAGTTAGCTAAGTCATTTTGATCCAGGGAGGGTTTCTTACGTAAAGGTTTAATTACAGCAACCTTAAATTCCTGTGGTACATATCTATTAATTAAAGATAGATTGAATGTCAATGATTCAAAGTCTACAATGATCTGATATTTTCAGATTCAACTTATTGCCATCACCCTTGCCTCTGATTCTGAATCTCCTTATTGTGGGCTGATATTTGACTTCTTTTTGTTTGTTCGAAATTAAATGTGCTGTGTTTTGGTAATTGGTAATTTTAGTGTGCAGTCATTTATTTTAGACAGAACATATTTTACATTGGAGCACAGGTGGGAACAGGCGGCGTCTTCAAGCAATATCTTAGTGGGGTTTATATCTGCTTTGCCTAGACAGGACCTGGGCAGGGGGAGCTGTTGGGCTAGAAGCACTCTGCAGCTCTGTTACTACAGTAACAAACAAACGGGCAATACGCTAGGAGTCTAAGTGTCCAATAACATAATGAAAAGTAATTTTATTTGTAGCTAGTCACATACACTGGCTTGAGCAGGGGGAGTGTGTTACGGCAACATCAACAACCGTAGCATTCGCTGTAACGTCTGCAGACTGTGGAGACGTATCGCGTTGGTAAGACGTATCGCGTCATTTCCTGTTTTGTGACTAACTCGTTTGTAGCAAGTCGGTGTTTCTCTCCCTCTTGAACTGATCTAACTTTCTCTGTCAATAAGTTTTTTCTGAGTTGCTTAACACACAAACACATTAAAACGTTAAGTTTCTTCACGGTTTAGGACTCTTTAAGCGTTTTACTGGGTTAATTACTTTGTTTTTAGGTAAGGTAAGGTACCGCTTGGTTAGCTTAGCTTTACGGCTAGCATGGCTTCGGCAGCTTTCTCTCTTGTCCCTCCATCTCTCTCTACACCTCCTCCTCTTTCCTGCTCTCTCTGTCAGATGTTTAGTTACTCCTCCGCCTCATTTAGTGAAGTTGGTAGGTGTAATAAGTGCAGCATTTTTGTAGCTTTGGAGGCGAGGGTTTCTGAGCTAGAGGCCCGGCTCCGCGCTGTAGAACAGCCAGGCCCAGCAGTAGCTAGCGCGGAGTCAACTAGGACAGGACCTAGCCGTCCTCCAACAGCTCCCGTGCAGCCGGGACCTCAGGCGAGCTGGGTGACTGTTCGTAGGAAGATTAGCGCCAGACCCCAGTCCGCGGCCAACCTCCAGCCCCTTTCTCTGAACAATAGGTTCGCCCCGCTCAGCGACGCACCCGCCGAGCAGGAGAGGCCGATTCTTGTAATTGGCAGCTCCATAGTTAGGAATGTGGCTCCAGAGACACGAAAGACCACCGTCAAATGCCTTCCAGGGGCCAGGGCTGCGGACATTAGGTCCCATCTGAAGCTTTTGGCCAAGGACAAACGGCGGTATAGCAGGATCGTTATCCATGCTGGTGGCAACGACACCCGGCGACGGCAGTCGGAGGTCACTAAAATTAGCGTAGCTTCGGTGTGTAGGGCTGCCAAAAAGATGTCTGACTCTGTAATTTTTTCTGGTCCCCTGCCTGATCGTACTAGCGATGACATGTACAGCCGTATGCTTTCGTTCCACCTTTGGTTGTCAAGGTGGTGTCCAGAAAACGATGTGGGCTACATTGATAACTGGGGGGCCTTCTGGGGAAAACCTGGACTGTTACGTAGAGACGGCATCCATCCCACCGAGGACGGAGCTTCGCTTCTTTCCAGGAACATTGATAGGGTTATCTCTAGTTCCCCAAAGCCGTGACAACCCAGAGTCCAGCTCAGGGAACCCAGAGTCCAGGTCAAGGAACAGGGACTGCCACCCACCCACTACCCTATAGAGATAGTTTCCCGTCCACTACCCAAAACTAATGAATTAAAAGTTAATGCTACTAGAGCAAAGTATAAAAATCTCATAAAGATAAATAAAACTCGGACTGAACATAAAAACAAATCAATTAAATGTGGTTTACTAAACATAAGATCTCTCCCCTCAAAAACACTCTTGGTAAATGACTTAATTTGTGAAAATAATATTGATTTGTTTTGTCTTGCAGAGACATGGTTGCAGGAAGAGGACCATGTCACAATAAATGAGTCAACTCCCCCTAGCTACTTAAACTTTAGTGTCCCTCGAAGTACTGGTCGAGGAGGTGGAGTAGCAACTATCTTTCATTCCGATTTACTAATTAATCTCCAAAAAAATAATAGTTACAGTTCCTTTGAGCATCTAGTTTTTAGCTTTCCTCATACACATAACAAAGCAGTAAAGCCACTTTTGTTTGTGGTCTTATATCGTCCACCAGGACCTTATTCTCAATTTTTAGATCAGATTTCAGATTTTCTATCTGACTTAGTTTTAAACACTGATAAAGTCATTATAGTCGGAGACTTCAATATTCATGTTGATAATGAAAGTGATAGTCTAAATACAGCTTTTAACACTATCCTAGACTCAATAGGCTTTACTCAAAATGTGCAGGGACCAACACATTCTTGTCACCACACTTTAGATCTTGTGCTGACTTATGGCATTGACTGTGAAGAAATAACAGTCTTTCCACATAACCCTATCCTGTCTGATCATTTCCTTATCACTTTTAAACTTACTCTAATGGATCATATCAAACCTGAAAGAAAACTTCATTATACCAGAACGTTATCAGACAACGCTGTAGCAAATTTTAAAGAAGCTCTTCCAACTTTAATTTCCTCAGTTTATAAATGCAGAACAGAAAACAGTGATTTAACTCGTGACCCCTCACAACTTGACATTTTAGTTCATAGCGTTAATTCCTCCCTGCGTCGGGCAATAGACAAAGTTGCCCCCTTGAAAAGGAAGGTGGCTAGCCATAGAAGATTAACTCCCTGGTTTAATTTAGAGCTACGTACCCTAAAGCAGAATGTTAGAAAACTAGAGAGAAAATGGCGCTCCACGCATTTACATGATTCCTTTTTAATATGGAAAAATAGTTTATTGCTATATAAAAAGAGCCTTCACACAGCTAGAACAGCATATTATTCATCTTTAATCGAGGAGAATAAAAATAATCCTAGGTTTCTTTTTAATACAGTTGCCAAACTCACACAGGATCATAGCTCTATCGAGCCAACCATTCCCCAAGCTCTAAGCAGTGACGACTTCATGCAATTCTTTATAAATAAAATAGACTCCATAAAGAATAAGATAATTGGGAACCTTCCCAATATGCTTGCTTCCTCCTTAGTTAATGAGGCAGCCTCAAAAATGGTGGAACCTAATATATGCTTAAACTGCTTTAATGCAGCCGAACTTTGTGATGTACTAAAATTATTAGCTTCATCTAAACCTTCAACTTGCGTTTTAGACCCAATCCCAACTAAACTCTTAAAAGAAGTTTTCCCTCTGATCGCTGCTCCAATTTTAAATATAATGAATCTATCCTTAGTCAATGGATATGTACCACAGGAGTTTAAGATTGCTGTAATTAAACCTCTACTTAAGAAACCCTCTCTTGATCAAAACGACTTAATTAACTATAGACCGATATCTAATCTTCCCTTCTTATCTAAAATTCTTGAGAAAATAGTTGCACACCAGATATGTGAGCATTTAAACAATAATGAGCTGTTTGAGAAGTTTCAGTCAGGCTTTAGAGCTCATCACAGCACTGAAACAGCTCTGGTGAAGGTTACTAATGATATTCTCATAGCCTCAGACAATGGACTGGTGACCATTCTGGTCCTGTTAGATCTCAGTGCTGCCTTTGACACTGTTGACCACAATATTCTCATAGAAAGGCTTCAAAGTGTCGGTATAATAGGAACAGCACTAGGTTGGTTTAAATCTTATTTGTCTAACAGATTTCAGTTTGTTCAGGTAAACAATAGATCTTCCTCAACCTCAATAGTTACTTGCGGAGTACCACAGGGTTCAGTGCTTGGGCCGATTCTCTTTACTATATATATGCTTCCTATTGGTAAAATAATTAGGCAGCATGGGATAAAATTCCATAGTTACGCAGATGATACACAGCTATATCTATCCATAAATCCTGATGAATCCAATCAGTTAGGTAGACTACAGGCATGTCTGGAAGACATAAAAACTTGGATGACTCTAAACTTCTTGCTTCTAAATTCTGATAAAACAGAAGTTGTCGTCTTTGGACCAGAAGCTCTGAAAAAGAAACTACTTAGTCAGCCCCTTCACCTGGACGGCATTAAATTAGCCTCCAGTAATAAAGCAAAAAACCTCGGTGTCATTTTTGACCAAGATATGTCATTTAGAACTTACATTAAAGAAGTCTGTAGGATTTCCTTTTTTCACCTTAGGAATATTGCAAAAATTAGAACCATCCTGTCCAGGAATGATGCTGAAAAACTAGTCCATGCCTTTGTTACTTCAAGGCTGGATTACTGTAACTGTCTATTATCAGGTAGTCCACAGAATACAATTAAAAGTCTTCAGTTAGTTCAAAATGCTGCTGCTAGGATTCTGATGAATATTAAAAGAAGAGATCACATTTCCCCTGTTTTAGCTTCTCTTCACTGGCTCCCAGTAAAATCTAGAATAGAATTCAAGATCCTCCTTCTGACATATAAAGCCCTTAATAATCTAGCTCCATCATACATAAGAGACCTGATTGTTCCATATGTTCCTAACAGAGACCTTCGCTCTCAGACTGCAGGTTTACTGGTAGTTCCTAGGATTTCTAAAAGTAGAATGGGTGGCAGATCTTTCAGCTATCAGGCTCCCCTCCTATGGAACCGGCTCCCAGGGTTGGTTCGTGAAGCAGACAATTTGTCTATCTTTAAAACTAGGCTAAAAACTTTCCTCTTTGACAAAGCTTACAGTTAGAGATATGTTTATAGGTAGTTAGAGTCAGGTCAGACAGGTAGATAGGAAGAGACAGGTTAATGTTAGTAGTCAGGCAGAGTGTCAAAAGTTAGGAAGAGATAGGAAGAGGTAGAGTAGCTAGGTAGAGATAGATTAATGTAAGCCAGGTAAAGATCCGGATGTTTGTGAAAGAAATGTGCCCCACAGGGGCCAGCCAGCGCCGGAGAGAGGTCCCTCAAGGGGATCCTCCCGCACAGTGCGGCCGCCCATTACCTGCCGGGTTGAATCCCCCGGGCAGACTGTGCGGACCCCACCCGTTTATCTCTTAAACGTTTCTCGCCCTCTTCAACTCTGTCCTCTCAGTTCTGTCTATTTTTCCTTAAGATAGTTGTCGACTATCGGTCTCGTGCCGGTATTTAGCCTTAGATGGAGTTTACCACCCACTTTGGGCTGCATTCTCAAACAACCCGACTCCGAGAAGACCCCGGCATGACGGGGGCCGTTACCGGCCCTACACCGTCCACGGGTCAGGAGGACTAAGACAGAGTGTTGGTAGCCAGGTCTCCTAGTAGCTAGGAGACAGGTTAATGTTAGTAGCTATGCTGCTTTAGGCTAGGCTGTTGGAGGACATTATTAGGGTCTGTGACTACTTTCTCTCCTACTTCTCCCCAACTGCATGATGTGCTGTCAATTCAAGCACTAACCTGTTTTCTATTATAGTAGGTGCTCCGGATTAGCCCTGCTTGACGACCCTGACTAAGATGGCATTGCAGTGACGGAAAATTCTCCACGTCCTGCAACAAACTTGTGCATCGGTTCTGTTGCTCTTTCTGTGTCTCTGTTGTGTATTCTCCAAGCCACAGACGGTCGCGGCAGATAACCGCTTGTGCTGAGCCTGGTTCTGCCGGAGGTTTCTTCCTGTTAAAAGGGAGTTTTTCCTTCCCACTGTCGCTGCATGCTTGCTCAGTATGAGGGATTGCTGAGAATTCCACGACGCAATCTTCTGTGGTTCTGTAATTTCTACACTAAACATTGTATTGTAATAACTCTTTTTGTAAAGTGCCTTGAGATGACATCTGTTGTGAAATGGCGCTATATAAATAAACTGAATTGAAAATTGAATTGAATTACTGAGGATTTTCTTTCAGACTGTGGTCACAGCTCTATTCAGGTCATTTACCGGGTCCTGCCGTGTAGTTCGGGGCTCGTCCCTCACTGTCCTCATGATCATTGATGCCCCACCAGGAGAGATCTAACACACTCCAGACCGAAGGAGATTGGCTTTAACTTCTTCCATTTTCTAGTTATTGCACCTACAGTTGTTGCCTTCTCACTAAGCTGCTTGCCTATTGTCCTGTAGCCCATCTCAGCCTTGTGCAGGTCTACAATTTGGGCCAATTCTTGGCCATTGTGGAGAAGTTGGACTGTGTTTGAGTGTGTGAACAGGTGGCTTTTATACAAGTATCGAGTTCAGACAGGCACAGTTAATAGAGGTACTGAGTGGAGAACGAGGGCTTCTTAAAGAAAAACTAACAGGTCTGTGGTGGCCTAAATTCTTTCTGGATGATAGGCGATCAAATAGTTATGTCATGCAATAAAATGAAAATTAATTATTTAAAAATAATCCACTGGGATTTTCTGCATTTGTGTTTTAGATTCTGTCCCTTACAGTTGAAGAGTATCTTTCATACAAATTACAGACCTCTGCATGCTTTGAGTGGGAAAACTTAAAAAAATCAGTAGTGGATCAAATACTTGTTCTCCCCACTCTATTTGAGATGATCATAGGCTACATTAAAAAGTTTTTATCAGACTGGGAGAAGAACATGGCTCTTTCTTTCCATTCCCATTTATCTAACATCAGTTGACAGGGGTGCCCTTTAATGTGGATATCTGGAAGCACAAGAGCCTCGCTTGAATTAGTAGGAACTGAATCCACCTTAGCTTCATTTGTGGAATTGAAAAAGCTCGGAGTCAACTGTTAAGCTAATTCAAGCGAGGATATTTCAAGTGAGCCTCAAACTTTTGAGCTCGCTTAGTGAAACAGGCCTCCGTTGAAGCAACAAATCAGCCCCAGAGCATAACACCACCATGTTTTACAGTTCCTATGATGTTCTTTTCCCTGAAATGTCATCTTACCTTTATGCCAGATCTAATGGGACACATCTCACTCGTTTTCAAGTGATTTGTTGATTGAGAACAGATGTAGCTCCAGAAAATGAATGCAGATGATATGGACCACTGTTGGATATGGATCACTGAACATGAGATCTAAGATGGCGCCGCGGATGGACGCCTCGGTACTTCGCTCCCTAGTACTTGATACAATTTTACTTTTTTGCGTAGTTTTCTGCACTCCCTCTGCTATTAAAATGAGCAGAGAGGAAATCCTACAAATAGGACTATCCAGTGCCGGACTTTTTTCACCGGTTTTTAATCAACCAGACTACTTTATGGAGATTCTGACTGGAGGAGCAGCAGCGCTCTGTGGATTTAGACGGAGACGCCGGCGTGGGAAAAGAGCTGGTGTGCTCGTTAAATTGCGACAGCGGGGATTACGCACCGCTCTCCCATCCATACACCTGGGGAACGTTCGCTCTCTGCCTAACAAAATGGATGAATTGCTCTTTCTCCTATCCAAGAACTCAGACTTTCGTCGTTCTGCCGCCTTTTGCTTCACTGAAACCTGGTCCAGTGAACACATCCCAGACAGCGCACTACAGCTGCCGCGCTTCCAGCTGTTCCGAGCGGACCGCTGCGCGGAACTGTCTGGGAAGTCAAAGGGAGGAGGAACGTGCTTCTACATTAACGAAGGTTGGTGCACAGATGTCACAGTGTTAAAGAAGACATGCACCCCTCACCTAGAGTCTTTTTTCATAAAGTGTAAACCATTTTATTCACCGCGGCAGTTCGCCTCGTTTGTGCTGGTCGCTGTATACATTCCACCGCAGGCGTGTGTAACGGAGGCGTTACATCACCTCGCCGACCAGATCACAGACGTGGAGAAAACTCACCCGGACTCTCTGCTAATCATTCTCGGGGATTTTAATAGAGCAAATCTCAAACTTGAACTGCCTAAATATAGACAACACGTGACGTGTCCCACCAGGGACATGAACACTTTGGACCACTGCTACACCACAATAAAGAATGCATATCGCTCTGTCCCCCGTGCTGCTTTGGGACTTTCTGACCACTGCCTGGTCCACCTCATCCCATCTTACAGGCAGAAGCTGAAATCTGCTAAGCCTGTAGTAAGAACTGTGAAGAGATGGACAGATGAGTCAAAGATGCAGTTACAGGCCTGCTTTGACTGCACTGATTGGAGCGTCTTTGAAGCAGCAGCCTCAGACCTGGACGAACTGACTGACACTGTGACATCTTACATCAGCTTTTGTGAGGACATGTGTGTGCAGACCAAAACCTTCTGCACGTTCAACAACAATAAACCATGGTTCACTGCAGAACTGAGACGGCTACGCCAGGACAAGGAGGAGGCCTACAGGAGTGGGGATCGGGACCTGTACAAGCAGGCCAGGAACAAGCTGACAAAGGAGATCAAGGCAGAAAAAAGAACTACAGTGAAAAACTGAAGGAGCGTTTTTCTGCCAATGACTCTTCTGCAGTTTGGAAGGGCCTGCAGACCATTACCAACTACAGGAGACCATCCCCCCACCCTGTGGGGAGCCCCCGCCTGGCTGAGGACCTCAATGACTTTTTCTCCAGGTTTGAAACAACTTTCACACCTTCCACCTCCCCCACCATCTCCATCACAAAAGGCCTAGCATCACCCCAAACCATCCCCATACCTGACCCCCTGCCTGCGCTGACGATCTGTGAACAGGATGTGCGCCAACTATTTCAGAGACAGAGGATTAAGAAGGCATCAGGTCCTGATGGAGTGTCTCCGTCCTGTCTGAAAGTCTGTGCTGACCAGCTGGCTCCCATCTTCACTCAGATCTTCAATAACTCCCTGGAGCTGTGTGAGGTCCCCTCCTGCCTCAAACGCTCCACCATCATCCCGGTTCCCAAGAAGTCCCCTGTCACAGGATTAAATGACTACAGACCAGTTGCCCTGACATCTGTGGTCATGAAATCCTTTGAGCGACTGGTGCTTTCCCACCTGAAGGAAATCACGGATCTCCTGCTAGGCGCCCCCCAGGGATGTGTTCTCTCCCCACTGCTTTTCTCCCTTTACACCACTGATTGCACGTCAAGAGACCCTTCTGTGAAACTCCTGAAGTTTGCAGATGACACCACCGTCATTGGACTCATCCGTGACGGCGACGAGTCTGCATACAGAAGGGAGGTGGAACAGCTGGTCCTCTGGTGCAGTCAGAACCACCTGGAGCTAAACCCGCTCAAAACTGTGGAGATGACAGTCGACTTCAGGAAGAGACCCCCTGCAACATCTCCTCTCATAATCACCAACAGGCCAGTCCCCACAGTAGAGTCTTTCAGGTTCCTAGGATCCACCATCACACGGGACCTGAAGTGGACCTCCCACATTGACTCTATAAGGAAGAAGGCCCAGCAAAGGCTGTACTTTCTGCGTCAGCTCAGAAAGTTCAACCTGCCTCAGGAACTGCTGACCATATTCTACACAGCAATAGTCCAGTCTGTCCTGACCTCATCCATCTCTGTCTGGTTCGGATCCGCCACCAGGCAAGACAGGGACAGACTGCAGAGAACAGTCAGGTCCTCAGAGAGGATCATAGGTACTGATCTTCCCTCCATTGAGGACCTTTTCCGGGCCAGGGTCAGGAAGCGGGCCAGAAAAATCACCACTGACCCCTCACACCCTGGCCACAATCTGTTTAGGCTCCTCCCCTCAGGCCGGCGTTACAGAGCACTGTACGCCAAAACCACCCGACACAAGAACAGTTTCTTCCCCCAGGCTGTCGCTCTGATGAACTCTGAATAGTCACAGAGTGTGAGTCCATTCACATGAACAATAAACTAAAACTCTGCACTGCTGTATATACTTACTGTACAATAACCCTGGTTTGGTGTATATATTATCCTTTATTTTTATTTTAATTTATTTTATTTTTTTTTTTCCGTTTTTTAATTTCACTTATTTAAGTTCTGTACTGGAGAGAAAAGTTGCCGGAGTCAAATTCCTTGTATGTGTCATACTTGGCCATTAAAGCTGATTCTGATTCTGATGTTGTAACGAGGGGGGGATCCAATCGCAATATCACACATGGCCATGTTTTTTGTCTCCCTCAATAAAACAAAAAACAACATCTAAAAAGTGCATTCTGTGTTCACTTGGATTTTCTTTGACGATTTACATTTGTTTACTCTGAAACAGTGTGACAAACATTCAGAGACTCAAGAACACTTTTTCACATCACTGTAATTATTCAAAACTTTAAACTATTTTCCTTTCTTTGCAGGTTGCTCCTGGAAATTGAAGCGCCGCTACATAATGATTTTTATCTGTTGATTCTGTTGTAGGGTTCAGCTGTCTGCCTAGTTTGAAAATGAAATTAAAAACTTTTTAAAGAAAATTTGTATTTCTCGATTAGATTTAATTTTCCAAATATTCTGAAAAGTTCCTATTTAGACACATTTTTATAGAATTTACTCTGGGTTCTTGGTGTGTCATTTTGTCTGTGTAAGAAGCTTATTTGCAATATTGAACATCTGTTCATTCAGTTTTTGGGTTTTAGTTTGAATCTGTCTATTTTGAAAATGAAATGTAAAAACTATTGAAATAAAATTTGTATTTCTCAATTGAATTTCACTTTCTTAATTTTCTGAAAATGTTATATTTAAAAACATTTTTATATAATATACTGTTGGATCTTGGATATTTTGTATGTGGAAACAAGCTAATTTAGAATAGATGTTTATATTATTATTAAATAAATATATTATGATAAATTCCTAAATGATTTGGACCACATCATAATTGAATCTGGACCAGATGTCGGGCCAGATCTGGTCCAGATTTTTTTTGGAATCAAGCCAGATCTGGACCAAAATGCAGTCAGATGGCAACATATGAATCCATATGTGGCCCAGTGCTGGTCCAGTTCCGGCCCTGATTCGGCAAAACGGATCTGTGCCGGTATTTGCCCGTTGTGCCAAAGGACACCGGCCCATAACCGTTTTGCGGATCTGGGCCGGATTTTTTTGTGGACTCCAGGCCGGATCCCTTCCAAATTATTTTTGCTGTCTGGGTTGCAGACATGCTTATATTGAGTGCAGTGGAAGAATTTATGCAGTCAAAACATATTCTGTGATTTATTTGCAGTCCAAATTCCCACTAATATACAGTAACAAATTTGTCCTTTGTCCGCATAAAGAACCCTAATTATGACATATATAGTGAAGTAATCAGTGCAATGATATAATACAGGGAAATCGTGGGAAAAGAAGAATAAGGTTGTTTATTAAGCCCATTACCGCTTGAAATCAATGATGGTGTGATAGATTAACTGGTGGCGATATTAACTGGTGAGAATCTATGCGTACTGTAGATGTTGACAAAGTGTATGTGGCTGCGACATGCCTGATAAAAAAAAAAATGCTGTCAATGGAGCGAAGCAGTTTGGATAACTTTTTAATAACTTCTATTCGAGAATATAAATTTGTATTGTCACACATATGATTACTTTTCATGTCACTTCTTTCTGTGTTGTTCACCAAGCAGGCTACCTCTACAGTGAGCTGCTCATTGAGAAAACTTGTCTGGGATCCCTTATGTCATGTAATCATATCAGACTGTTTCTGAACTGTTTTAGCAGCACTGTTACTCACAGTATACATATGTTGAAACCTTTTAATAAAATCCAGATCACATACCTGCAAAGTCTTTGTGTTTAAGTGTCCAAAAGAGAAGGATAATACGTATTCCATAAAGTTAGTCCCAGAGCAGTAAAGTTAATTAAAAAGTCAAAATTAAATGAAAGAATATAGCAGTTCATTCCAGATTTGAGATGATATTCATGGTTAAACCCATCCGAAAGTTCCTAAATTTACAGACAAATAAATAACTCTCTACAGGTTAGAAACTATCTCTACAGTATTTGTCTGTGAGCTCTAAATGGGGAGCCCACTTATTAAGCAGTATCTTGACGAGGGGAGCAGAGGGTTGTGGAGCCCTCTGCCTCGGGTGGGTGGCGGCGGCCTGGGCACTCCTCGGGTAGTGCCTTGGATGGTGGGGGTTCCGCCCTCCCTCCCTGGGCGCCTTGGTTGGTGCCTCGGCTGCTACCATAGATCTGCTTCAGTCGAGGCAGATGGCTCCCCTGATGGCTTGTTGTTACCATCTGAGCTCTACCTATGGTCTTACGTGTTTTGGGAAGGTGTCTGTGTGTACGTTTGTTTGTTTGTGGATGTGTGCCGGTGTGTGTCTGTGTGTGTTTGGAAAACGGGGTTTGGGAAGGGGGAATAACTGTTATTTTGTTTTTTTTCAATTGTGGGGAAGGGATGGGAATGTAGGTTATGTGGGGTCATATTAATCTGTAAAGCACTTTGAGCTGCATTTTTTTTGTATGAAAAGCACTTTATAAATAAAGTTTGATTGATTGATTGAATAAAATGGGGAAAACAATCGCTTTCAAAACTAGATTAATTAGTGACAACCAAACGGGGTCCGAAACACAGATGTGTGCAAACCTTAGGTAGCTGTGTCATTGCCTTATTAAAATACTGTTAACGTCAATAAGTGATTTTGAGAATGTCTGTGTTTTCTTTTAGAATATTCCTAAACGTATATACTTTGGATGTGAGAGAATTTTCAATTATATCATAGGCTATTCAAAATATTCCTGAAGATGAGACTGCACCAAACAGAGGCTGGATGGGAAGAGAAGAGTTCCAACAGATTAACGTGTGATCCAGCTGTATGTGGGGTTATTTGGACTGTAACAGACCGTGACACACAGAATGGCACCTAAAATTAATACTTTATGATTCTATTAGCTTAACAGTGGGAAATAGGCTATTTCTATTACTCTGGGTCTTTGTGGTTATGCTAAGTATTTCCTGTATTTCTTATTACAATTACACACTTCAAACTGACATACAGTATGTTCTGTAAACGTGTCAGTGTATATAAACCTAACCCTCTGTAGGCTACCTATGTTATCCTGTAAACAAATACCTTGTAAATTTAATAGAGGCCATCTAATTGCAGTTGCACATAATAGTGTAGGCACTCTGTTTATATTTGAACCATACGTATACCTTCCAAAGCTAGTTAAATGTGATATCCAAAATCCTAGCAGCAACTGACGTTTGTGCATTTTGTAGCCCATAAAAGTCACATTTTAAATTGAAAACATAAATACCTTATTTCTTCGTTTGCGTCCTCCCCTTGTATTTGATTTCATAATACCCTACAGCTATGTGCTTTGACAGAAAACTCCAGATTAACTGGTGATGGGAAAGTCCGTTTATGCGAACAGTTACGATTATATAGTGGGCCTATATTTTTTTATTGTCCGTTGTCTCTTCTGACTTAGTAGACTATTATTATTAGAGTCACTTAGACAACACTTAACATTTTGACTTGATAACTCCTAATAAAGTAAGCTTAATCTAAAATGATGTGAAGTTAAATCTTCTAATCACAAACTGTATTTCCCCAGTTTCTTATTTTATTCAAAGGTGAAGTGTTTATTGTGTTCAAAGGAGTTGGGGTACAATAACAACACCTCATACATGCTAAGACAGTACTGTGCTTTGCATGAGAATAAGGAGTCAACTGGAGCTTCGCCCAGCCAAGGTATTTTATTACATAACTGGACAATCCCGATGTTTGCATGTTGACTTTAGTTTATTGTGAAAATTAAGAAAGCTACAAAACACCATCTATTCTCTTCTAACCAGCCACCAGAAAAACAAGAGCTGGATGAGGCCCTAGTCTCTATGATAGTGAAGGACACACAGCCCTTCAGTATTATGGAAGACATTGGATTCAGGACATTTGTGTCCAAACTGGATCCAAGCTATGTTCTTCCCACAAGGCAGGTATGTATGAATGCGTGCATGTTATAAATGAGTTCTTTATGGTATGTCTCACAATTTAGCAGTGTATATATATATATATATATATATATATATATTTATATGTGTGTGTGTATGTATATTTCCATTTAGGCTCTGAAGGCCATGGTGGAGGCCAGGTTTGAGTCAGCCAAGGAGAAGGCTAAGGCTAAAGTGGAAAAGGTGGCTGCTGTTAGGCCCTGTCCACACGTACCCGGGTATCTCACAAAACGGAGATATTTTTCTACGGTTTGGCCTGTTACCCACACGTAGCCGGAGGTTTTCGGCACCAAAAACGAAGCTTTTTAAAAACTCCGGCCGAAGTGGAGATTTGCTTTTTCTCCGTTTTCAGTATCTACGTGTGGACGGTTGAAAACGGAGTTTTAAGAGCCGTAACGCCACTTTCCGCGACCAAAAATGTTCCAATACCACATGCAACAGCATTTATTTCCTCAGCGCTGTGCTGGTATCATCCATTGTTAAAGCGCGTCTTGTTTGTTTGCTTTTATAAGCTGTATGAATGCTGCGTGGTGAAGAGAGGATATAAAGTTTCTCTTGGCGGATAGGACTGGGGAGAACTACTGCCCCCTACAGGTTTGCCACGTCTATGAATGTGCTGAAAAACGCATTTATCCGGTTACGTGTGGATGGAGATTTTTTTTTTAAGGAGCAGAGGAAAATCTTTGTTTACAAAAAAAAAAACGGCTACGTGTGGAGGACATGGCCTTAGTCTTATGGTTCATTCACACCGCAGGCTTTATCAGCGTCAGGCAAAGCTCACAAAGCATCTAGTTTGCCGCTTCTATATAGAAGCTTGCAAAGTCTGCCACTTCTGAGCAAAAAAGAGCGCGTGCGCGGGTCTTCTTCTGTTGCTGTACGTTCTGAACTATGGCAGATAGTATTGACAGTGTGGCTTGGCTTTATTTGCTAAATAAAGCTAGACAGCGTCGACTTCGGCAACATCAGCGCCGTTTGTGGATACACCCTATTCTACGGATGCGTTCTGAGTTTTTGGGAGTTTAACCATTTGCTCCAGGAGCTACGTATGGATGAGGTTCGCTTTCAGCGGTAGTCTGTCCCTCGCCCAATTTTATGACCTCCTGGGCTACATCGGAGCTCAAATCTCCTACCAGGACACCAACCACAGGTTCTCTATTCCTCCCGAAGAGCGCCTGTCCATCTGTCTTCGGTAAGTGTTATTTATGATTTTTTACATCTGCGTTATCTAGACTTAAAATGTAGGTTTTTCCTGCTCCCGCTACATTCAAAATGCGTGTAGTGACATCGCTACAATTATAAGCTCTGATTGGTTAACGTGCCTCTTCAGGGCCGTCAAAAGTTCAACTAGCTGAACTTAAGCGCTGCTGGCTTTATGAGCTTTGAAGCTTGAAAAGCTTGAAAAGTTGACGGAGCCAAGCTCACAAAGCGCAGCAGAGAACGTGACGTTCCTCCAACGGCCTCCGCCCTAGATTTAACATGGAATCTTGACGTTGCTGACGCTGATAAAGCCTGCGGTCTGAATGAACCATTACTTCTGATATGTGGACATCCATCAACATGGACGCCTACCTGGCTGTAACCTGCCATTTTGTGGCTGATCAAACCAGGCTCAGTTCAGTGCTGTTGGGAATGCAGGCATCCCCCCAGTCACACATTGCTGAAAATATAGCTTGTGTGAAATCTTCCATGATGGAGGAATGGGGAATCACTACAAAGGTGGCCTGTATGGTTACTGATGGTGCTCCCAATATGGTTGCCTGCGTGAGAAAGCTGAAGCTTCGCCACCATATTTGCATTGCACACACGCTGGACCGGGTTGTAAGGAAGGCCTTTGACCAGCATCCTATGCTCTCTGGCATTCAAGCAAAAGCAAGAAAGCTGGTTGGCTACTTTAGGAGCAGCACCACTGCCAAGGTATGTTATTATTCTTTATTCCAATTACTTCCATTAGTTTTTCCAATTGCATTCCATTGGATTAATGGCCTACTCATCTGTATCTTTACAGGAGAAGCTTACACAAGTGCAGTATCATCTGGGGCTGGAAACTTGAAGCTGATTCAGGAAGTCGAGACTAGATGGAACAGCACTTATTTGATGCTTCAGCGTTTGCTGGAGCTAAGGGAGGCAGTAGGAGCAGTATTAGCTGGCCGGCAACATGACATCCCCTTTTGAAGATCGGATGAGTTTACCATCGTTGGAGGGTGCATTACTTTGTTGTCTCCTTTCTATGATGCGACTGTAGAGTTGTCAGCAGAGGAAAATGTGTCTGTCTCCAAAGTTATACCACTAATGAAAATGTTGGAGCATGCACTTCAGCAGGAAATGACAAAGCCAGCACCTGCAGTGGCATTAGAAATGGGGGACTGGGTCATCAGACAACTAAGAGAGAAGCTTCATACTTGGCAGTCCATGAGCATAATTTCACTTGCTACCTTCTTGGACCCTCGTTTTAAAGCAATAGGATTTTTTCCGTCCAACAAAAGTATCTGAAGCACTAAATCGACTGACCTCCGAGTGTGCAGCAAAATACGGGCAAAACAAAGCAGAGAGGAAATCCCCCAGGCTTCCACCTCTCACGATGTCCCTGGAGGTAATCTACCATTTAACATTTTGAACTCAATCATTCATATTCCTAATTTCACTAACACGATTTGTGGTTTACTTTTTAGGTAGCAAACCATGGCATCGTTTAGATGTCAGCGTCCAGGAGGCAAAGCGGACTCAAAATGTCAGAGCAGATACCACAGTGAAGGTCCAACGCTACCTTTCTGAACCAAACATTAACAGGCTGCAACCCCTGGAGTATTGGGGAAAGCAAAGATTATTGTACCCCAATTTATATAGTCTAGCTCTTGTGTTTTTGTGTACACCGGCATCTTCTGTGCCTTGTGAAAGAGTGTTTTCTAAGGCTGGTGAGGTGGTGTCCAAAAAAAGAAAAATCGCTTAAAACCAAAAACTGTTGAGAAACTTCTATTTTTGAATAAAAATGAATAAAGTTTCCCCTGTTCTGTACATCATTGTCCAAGTTACACAATCATTTTCAGTCCACTCTTCCTAGTTCCACAAGCATTTTCACTTTCCTCCACCTTAGTCAAAAGTCCATGCCTTTTGACTGAAGTGTCAGAAAAACATTATAATTACACATTACCTCCCATAACATTTGATATTACCTTTTTTAAATATTTTAGACAGAATACATTCCAAATATTTTTATTATTCACATTTGTAATATAATGTGTAGATTTTTTATTTTTTTACTCAGTCATTCCCAGGAGCCATAGCAGACTTAAAACTTTAATGCATAACACATTAAGTGGCTCAGAGCTACAGCTGCCTGTGATTCTGTATCTGACCAGTAGGGGTGGGGGGGTGGGAGGTGTTGTGTTCACATGAAGCCCCGTGAGCAAAACCCTTTCTTGAACACATTGGCTCAATGCCTCATTACTTACAGCCATTATGCCGGAGTTCAATCACTTGCTCACAATCGATCACAATGCACTTGAGCTCCAATCTTTTTTATTTTATTTTATTTATTTTTATTATTATTATTACAAAACAAGCTTATTTACAGTAAGAAAAAGGCAAACATGCAAATGTATTCACATGAGATTTGAACAGGCAGTGAAAAAGGGGGAAGAACCCCCCCCCCCAAAAAAAAAACATAAATGCAAGGCACTACTGTACAATTCTAGGAAGTTTACACAATAGTTTATACATATCTTCATAGACGTTATCTTTAATACATTTAAGGGATTTTAGATACAGATTAAAATCATTTACAAATGCATTGAAAATCGGGGGTGATTTCAGTATTTTTTGTTTATGTATAAAAAAATTTGCCAGACAGAGAACTAGATTATAGCAGAGTTCTTGGTTTGATTGAAAGTTCCAAAGGTGATATCATCTCTTGAAATGGGAAATGAAACCTCAAATTGAAATGAATTTCAATTTGAGGTTGAATCCAGTCTTTAAAAAAGTTCCAAAATGTCCGTGTCTTGTTGCATTCAAAGAATATATGATCAGTTGTTTCTACATCCTTCTCACAAAAGGTACAAGAATTATCATCAATGTTAAAACGTTTTCTGAGAAGTTCCTCAGAGGGATAGACATTGTTCAAAATTTTTAAATGTGTTTCTTTGACTTCAAGTTGAATAAGAAGTTTTAGATATAGAATTCTTAATTTATTAATGGATCTTTTTCCACATTTGTAAATTATGTTGTTCTCGTTGATTTTACAAGGGAATGGTTGATCAACAAAACGCTGTCTGATAAATTGGTTTGTACACTTTTTATCAATAAGGGTAATACCTTGGAGGGAAATAGAGCCATTCTGTGGGTTTATAGGTTGGTGGTAAATAATGTTTCTGTACTGGAAAACCACCTCTTTAGGAAGCGCTTTTAATCATTTTGTAAAATCAGATTTAGGAGGGTTAAAGTTATATTTAAGACAAAATTCATCGTATTTTAGTAGTTCATTATTATCTTTCATCAAGTGCACAATAGACCATATTTTTCTATTCATCCATTCTTCATAAAATAGTGATCTGTTTTGGCATAGTATATATCTATTGTTCCAAATCATAGAAGAGTGAGGGGAATAATTATGTACATACAACAGTTTCCAATACATTAATACTTGTTTGTGGAACTCTGATAATTTAGTGGGCAGTTTACTTGAGCTCCAATCTAGCATCTACCAACAGGCGAGGTGGGTCTGCCTACACCAACTAGGGGCAGGACTGACTCTGGTGGAATGGGCGGGGCTGGATCTGGTGCAGCTCCACCTTCTGGTTCAGCTCCACCTTTGTGGTTCTGCAGCGAGCACCCTCTCGAGAAAATACAAAAATTTAATAATAAAATGCACAAATCTAGGTCAAATACACCGTAATTTCCCTTCTGTGTGTCAGCGGTCAGATCTTATTTCCAAAAAGACATTAAAGCAATACAATATCTGTCTTGAGCTAGTTAAGATTGTAAAATATATCTTGAGGAATCCGACTGCATTTAATTTCACCATGATTTGTAGTTTAAGGTAAACGCGTATTGTTTATTTCCTGGTTCGGCGAAAGGCTCCTAAAACACCACGCCCACAGACACATCTGCCTCAACCAGCTGCCACCACCAGTTAATCTATCACACTGGCGCTGGGACGGTTAGAACTATTGAGGGTTCCATGAACCACGTGACCGTGAGTTCAAAGTGTGTCTTAACTCTCTACTCAATAGTGCTGCTAGCCCCTAAAAGAAATAGGCAATCATGCGAGAGAAGTTCTATCCAATCAGAAGTGAGGGAACTGCAGATAGTCGCAGAGCGTTCATGCGGCGTTTAATGTGTGCGGTTACTCTAGCTTCAATCAGGTACTCGAGAAGGCAAGATAAAGTCTCAAACGACGACTACTTAGTTGACTGGCTCAAATAAAATATTATCTGTGCGCTAATAAAGCTGTTAGAGACAATACACTTTAATTATGTATTAATCATTATACAAACATGACAAAAACGTCCCAAATTTACAACAGCACTTGAAAGCAACGCACAAAGTGTGTTCCCCTTAATCTTCCGTCTCTGTTTTTGTGTCGCTGCGACATAGCAAACCCTGTACTGCGTTGTAGATGTTTTACTGGTCGTCGTAAAAACGTTGTTATGGTTCCAGGCTCACCTTAAGACAGCTGCCATAGCTGGCAGACGGCAGCCGGGAGCTAACAACCACCGCTCAGAGGAAGTTCAGAGATCCGTATTCACTCCAGCAGTTCCGCGAACTGAACCAGCTTAACATGGAGAAAATTAGGCGACACTTTCGCTACCTCCAAGACCCCCTCCTTGTCGCCCGCTTTCAGTTTATTTGTGGGATACGCAGCACTTTTTTTGCCTCTGATAGTTCGACCTTTGACAGCTGCAGGTTGGTGGAGCAGGCTCACTCTCGCAACAACGGGGCTCTCCATCATCACACAACCGGGGAAGCTGGAGGTGAAACATTGGCTTGTCTGAGCGTTCAGAGGAGGATCACAGGTATGGCTGAGTCGAGTAAACTCAAGCATGGGATGGAAGATGCTTCCCCGAGCGGAGTTGCTCTGCCCGCAGGCGGAAAAAGTCTTTCAGTGCAGGGCAGCACTCTTAAACCCCTCCGCAGAAACTCTCTGACGGGCGAAGCGGGGCAGGAGTTTGTAATCGAGAACCGCTTCTTGTTCTACCTTTTCACTTTCGGGACAGAGTTAGGCAACGAACTGTTTTACATAATCTTCTTCTCCTTCCTCATGTGGAATGTAGACGCCTTTGTGAGCAGGCGGTTGATCATGGTGTGGGTCTGGGTCATGTATGTGGGACAGTGCACCAAGGATGTGATCGGCTGGCCCCGACCCGCTTCTCCACCTGTGGTCAAAGTGGAGATGTTTTACAACTCTGAGTACAGCATGCCATCCACCCACGCCATGTCAGGGACAGCCATCCCCTTCTCCCTGTTCTTCATGACCCATGGTCGCTGGGAGGTAATCACGAACACACATCAAACTCTCACACTATTGATGCACTGAAATGAATTTGTGGTTAGGTTCTGATTCATCTCGGTGTTGTGCCAAGCAGTGGCGGCTCCAGACAATTTTAATTGGGCGGGCAATGGGGGTTCTTGGTAATTTCAAACGGGGTCTGTGGTTCTTCTTTTTCTCTTTTTTTCTTTCTCACATTTGTACCACCAAACCTCTTTATCACCTTTTTTCCTTTTTCTCTCACACACACAGACTTTTATCATGGCATATTCATGTTTTTCCATCATACTTTCATTCTGTACACACCTGTATGGTGCATTATTTCCCTCGCTTTATCTCTGCTTCTGGTTTTTTTTCAATCTGGCAACCCCATGGACAAACCAAAATTACACCTATATTCATCGTTGGCGATAGTAAATGTCTAAGGTTTATCTTAGCTCTATGAATCCTGTAAAATTTCTAACATGGAATATTCGTGGCTCTAGCTCCAGAGTTTAAATGATTAAGATTTTCAACCATCTTACAAGATTGAAGGCAGATGTCGTCTTACTACAGGAGACTCATAAATCAAGTTCAACAGCTAATGATTTAAAAACACCAGAGTATCCTAATATATTTTCTTCATGCTATAACTCTAGACAACGAGGAGTAGCAATATTAATAGAAATACTAATTTTAAAGTAATAGACACAGCTACAGATCCAGAAGGTAGATTTATAATATTAAAGCTATTTATAAATAACCAAAAGTTATGTATAGTTAGTATATATGGTCCAAATGTTGACGACCCCTCATTCTTTCATACTTTCTTCTCGGTTTTGGCTAATCACATGGATTGCTCACTTGTTCTTGGGGGAGATTTCAACTTTGGACTAAATGAAGAAATAGACAGGCTCAGTACAGCAGGGACTCAGCGCAGATGGCAATCCATAGATATAGTTAAACAGTACATGAGCGATTATGGACTCTGCGATGCATGGCGATCGCTTCATCCCAACGACAGAAAATACACTTTTTACTCAAACATACATCATTCTTATTCTAGATTGGACTATTTGTTAGTCAGCAGCTCACTGTTGAATGACATTTCAGACACTGAGATACATCCTATAGTGATCAGCGATCACGCTCCTCTTTCTTTAAATTTAGCAAATAAAATTGCAACCCTTCAATATAAAAATTGGAGATTTAATATATCATTACTTAAGGATAAAGAATTTATTAAATATATTGAAAAAGAATGGGCTTCATACATTGAATTTAATGATCTCCCTGGTATGTCTCCATCTACTCTATGGGAAGCAGGGAAAGCTGTGATTAGAGGTAAAATAATTTCATTTTCATCAAATAAAAAGAGAACAGAAAATAAACATGTTCAGGAATTAGAAGAAACTATTAAATCATTAGAAGCTTCCCTGGATAAAGAGAGCTTAAGTAACATAAGGAAAGCAAAATTAGAATTAAATGAAATTATTAATAAAAGGACGCAGTTTTTAATCCAAACACTTAGAATACAAAACTTTGAACATAGTAATAAATCAGGTAGCTTCTTAGCTAATCAGTTAAAAATAAATAAAGAAAAAACAACTATATCTGCAATCAAAGACAAAATTGGGAATATAATATATGATCCTGAAAAAATAAACAACACTTTCAAAGAATTTTATGAGACGTTATACACACCAGAGATAAACCCTTCAAATAATGATATTGTACAATTTCTGGATAAAATAACTCTTCCTAAACTTTCAGACAGTCAAGCAAAGGCCCTGGATTCACCGCTAACAGTGTCTGAACTCCAGGAGGCCCTCCAATCCATGCCTAATAATAAAGCTCCAGGTCCAGATGGATTTCCAGTAGAGTTCTATAAAGAATTCTGGAATATTCTGGCACCAACATTTTACAAAATGTTGCAGGAAACAAAGGAAAATGGTCGATTACCACCAAACATGAATTCTGCCTACATCAATCTTCTATTAAAACCAGGAAAAGACCCTATGTCTCCTACCAGTTATCGTCCCATTTCTCTTATCAATGTGGATCTGAAAATAATTTGCAAAGCTCTTGCAAGAAGGATAGAGAAAATAACACTTCTAATAATCCACCCTGATCAAACAGGTTTTATAAAAGGGAGGCTCTCTTCAACAAATTCACGTAGATTAATAGATTTAATAGATTATTCCTACTGTAAAAACGTCCAAACCAATATATTATCTTTAGATGCAGCAAAAGCATTTGATAGAGTTAACTGGAAATTTTTATTTGCAGCCTTAAATAAATTCGGATTCAGTAATTCTTTTGTAAACTGGTTAAAAATATTATACAGCTCACCAACAGCATGTATTAGGACCAATAATCAAACATCATCAAGGTTCTTCCTTCAGAGAGGTACCAGGCAGGGATGTCCACTTTCTCCCTCCCTCTTTGCTATTTTTATTGAACCATTAGCAGCAGCAATCAGGCAAAATAATAATGTTAAAGGTATACAATGCAACAAAATAGAACATAAAATCAGTTTATACGCAGATGATGTACTACTTTTTCTACAGCATTCACAAACTTCCTTCTCTCAGGTAATTGAGTTAATAAAATCTTACTCAAGAGTTTCAGACTATTCCATAAATAGCAAATCTTTGAGAAAACGTCGTCTATGGTGTGGTATATACAGTAATCGTCGGACAAATTAATACCTATTTAATAGTATCTGTTAAGTAGTGTTCAATCAAAAGAACCTGACCAGAGAACTAAACATAAACGTGAAATTAAATGCTTACACTTTTATCAGAATATTTGATGCAGTTCCTTCATGGAACGAAAATGCTCACCTTTCTTTTTTTTGTCCTGTTGTAATTTAATAGTCGGATTGTTGAATTTTGGGATGAATTTAGGTCTACCCCTGGGATGGGGGCGGGGGGATTGCCTGGGCCCCCATGGGGCTTGGTGGTGCCGCTGCCGTGGGTCCCGACTTGACGTGCTGGGGCCTCTCACCCCTGGGGGATCGTGCTGAACGGGGGTGCCTATTGGAGTCAGCAGGGGAGCTGGCCCCCTGGGGATGGCAAAGTGTCACCCCAGTCATTTCCTCCCCATCCCAGAATGCCTCTGTCCACCTGCTCCTTCATTCGTCACACGTCACTGGGGTGCGGGATGGAGTTTCCGTCTTCGCTGCCCGGCGGCGGCCTGGGTCCCAAGTTTACTGTACAACTTAGACACTTACACTTGCAACATTTACATGACACGCACATGTAGGGACCCGGCGGTGGATGCGCCTCGGCGGTGGAGGCGAGGCCCCTTATAGGGCTGGTGCCCACTGCTTAACTGCATCTAGACAATGAGGGCCTGGGGTTGGAGATGGGGGTGCCCGGCAGCATTCCCATTTCCCACTCCTCTGATTTAAGTGCACAGTAGAACAAAACGCAACACCACAATCGAGCGTGGGGGAGAGGGGCTGGGGGTCTTCCCACACCCCTGTTCGTTGGACCATCAGTGGTTGGAGCCTGGATGGCATATCAGGCCGTCTGGTCGGGGACCTGGGCTGGTGGGCTACTCTTGCCATTTTGGGTGCTATGGCGGTCTGCTTGTCCCTGTTCTGGTGGGCAAGGGGCTCGTCTCCCGGGTACTGGGCAGGTTGCTCTATTTGGGCGTCTGTCCCTGGGCCTGGGAGTATAGATATGTATACTGGGAGTATGTATGGGCGTATGAATGAGTGTACAGCTTCCTTTTTCGGGTGTCCTGTGTTGGTGAGAATGTGTGCACGTAAGAGGGTACGTATGATTGTCTGTCTATGTCTACTTGTCAGGTTGGGTGTTTGGCTGCACTCTGGCCTGGTGCATCTTTTTCCCCTCCGTCACTCCCTCTCGGTGATGGATGCCCCTGCCCGCTGGTCGATGCTGGTTCTCGATGCCTGGGGCTGTGGGCCCGGATGCGACCCGGCTCTGTCCTGGTGCATGCCTGCTTGGTCCTGGGTGGGCCGCTGTGTTGGGCGGCCGCTGTTTCCGGCCGATGTCCTCCTTGGATTGACTGGGGCACCTCTTATGGGGGTGCTGGGGTTGCAAGGCAGGTTGGTGCCGTTCGGTGGGTCGGTGGGGACCTTGCTTGGTGCCCGGGCCTCCTGCCGATTCTGTTGGTTCCGCTGCCTGGGGTGTTCATTTGGGGGGCTGTCCGGCATTGGCTTGTCCCCTGCTCTCGGCGCTCTGCGTGGGGCGGGAGGGATCTAACCTGGGGGCTGGTAGATCTGGGTGTCCAGGTGCTGGCTGGGCGCGGCCTGCGGAGGGCGTACATCCGCTGCGGCATCTATTGTGCCTCCCTGGCGTGTGTGTGTGTGTTGGCGGTGGGGATTGGTCCGCGGTGGCGTGTGTCGTCCGTCGGCTGGCTGGGGGTCCTTCCTCCCTTGCGGCGGAAAACCCTATCTGCTGATCCCTGGTCGGGGCCCTGCGGGGGGGCGGGGCACCCCTGATCCCTGAGTCCTGTTCCGGGCCCGCCCTAGCGTAGCCGTTTTCAGGCGGAGCACGTGGGCTCGTCCCTGCGATCTTCCGATCTTCCAATTTCTGTGTGTAGCGAACATGTAGTTCTTAGTTTATATTACTAGATCTGTTTTGTTAAAGTTGTTCTGTTCTATTGGTGGTTTTTGTTTGTTTTGTTTTCCCACTTCCCTGCCGTCCAACAGAGATGGAGGACTGGGATGTTTTCTTGTGTTCTTTGTTTACCTCCCTATCTACGGTCCGGTTTCTCTTCTTCATCTTCTTCCTTTCTTACTTCTTATCTCAATTTAGTGTCCATAACTTCAATAAATTAATCCCACAGTAATTACTAGAAAAAAAGAAGAAAACAAAATCATGGGGAATACTGCTGAAAATGTGAAACAGTAGAAGAATCCATTTCCTAATGGGTCAAGTAAGCTGTTGATTAAAAGATTACACTTTTAGGCTTACATTTAGAAAAATATTTTAATTAGGAAGTGCATTGGTGGATATGACATCATGGGTCAAAAGTCACTTCCTGTGATGAATCAGGAAAACAGCAGTTTTTGAGCAAGTTTAAGCTCTTATTGTACCATTTTTATGGATTTACTTTTGCTGTGGACCAACAACTTCGACGGAAGACTTTGATCGGACCCTTATGGATCTAAAAAGACGGTTTTCGATCGAGATGGAGCGATTATATCATGTAAAACGGACCACTTAGCAGCCGTCCCATGGTGATTTTCAATGGGATGCAGTCAATGGAGACAATCCGTCAGGTGTACAAGACTGTGAAGCAGCACAACGAAAACTTTACCATCCTCCAGTGCACCAGCACCTACCCTCTGGACCCTGAAGCTGTCAACCTCAGAGTGATCTCTGAATTCCAGAAGATTTTTCCTCATATTCCCATTGGGTATTCTGGTTATGAGACTGGAATCAGCATCTCTGTGGCCGCTGTGGCTCTGGGAGCGAAGGTCGTTGAGCGTCATGTAACCCTGGATAAAACTTGGAAAGGCAATGACCACGGGGCTTTACTGGAACCTGCTGAACTGGCAGAACTGATTCGCTCCATTCGTCTGGTGGAAAAGGCGATTAGAAGTAGCATCAAGCAGATGTTGCCCTGTGAGAAAGTGTGTCATGGCAAGCTGGGAAAGTCAGTGGTGGCCAAGGTGAAGATCCCTAAAGGAACAGTCCTGACTCTGGACATGTTGGGGGTGAAGGTGGCCGAGCCCATGGGCATCCCAGCTGGTGAGATCTTCCAGTGTTGGTTCTCAGAATATCATCAAGTATTAAAAAAACACAGACACAGCCTTAGAGAATGGATATGCAGCCTTGGGCCAGGTTTTAATCAAATGTCACAAAATTATGACAAAAGACCATACCCTAATACAGCATCAAACGATCGTACCAGGGACTCTCTAAAAATGGGGTGCACAGATTGTTATATACCTCTTTGCGCACAGGGAAGCATGCGCTTCTTGCATTCACACAAGTGCGGTGCCTAAGTGATGGATTCCAGCTGTGCTTTTCTAGACTGTAGCCAGGTCAAGTCGACCCTATCAGGTTTTGAATAATGTTTTCTCGGAAATCCCCAGTAGATCGATGTTCTGCCATATCTTCGCACAAACAATCCTTTGGCCGTATCAAACATTCCTTGCTAATGGGGGAGATCTTGCAATGTGGAAACTAGTTATATAAACATTAATCCTAACAGTGTAATATAATATTAATCTGCCTTCTACGCCAGCTGGTTGGAAAGACCGTGACCCAGGATGTGGGCGAGGATGACAGCGTCCTGCCTAACTTGGTGGACAACTATGGGAAGAATGCCAAGTGTTAAATATAAGATATATAAAAAAATAAATCCATTTAGTTGGGCCTTTTCTTGAAGGCACAATTTGGATGAGGTCAAAAGTAATGAGAATTTTAGAAGTTATTTTCTTGGTGTGTGGGGGCTTTTTTCAAATTTAAGATGAATAATCAGCAATTTGAAAAATGGGTGGAGAGTAAACCGAGTCAGATTAGTTTTTGTCTCAGGTTTGATAAATGATTTACTACCTTTGTTTCTAGAGCTAAAATAAAATGTAAAAAATTGCACAACTTTTTCTCAAGTAGAATCTGGAGGCCTGGTCAGTTTACAAGTTCACTTTGTTGCTTTATTTCAGAACTCTCAAAAAGCACTTTAGAACTGCGACTATCAGCTTTTTGTCATCATATCAATATGAAGGATGTTAGCTCTTGTGATACTGACACATTTCTATCTGAGCTCAAACATGTCGCCAAAAACGAAATCGGTATTTATCGGTATGGCATCAATGCTGGTGGACATTGTGAGTACTGCGACATTTGCTGCATCACTTCCTGTTGTCGCTACTGAGCTCCTCGGAGCTGCTTGGTATTTGGTTTTCAGATTCTCTTCGATTGATCTATTTTTCTCTTTGTTGAGGTCTTTTTAAATTATTTTAACACACAAGCACACTACTACACTTATTTCCAGTTGGTGTACTTTACGTTTTGGGAACCCTTTGTGTTTCACACGGTTGTTCTCGGTGTGCTAAGATCTCGCTAGCTCGTTAGCTTAGCTTCGTAGCAGCTATGGCTGCTTCTCTTCCGTCTAGCTCTCTTTCCCCCTCTGTGGCTCATCTCTCCTGTTCTCTGTGTAAGATGTTTAGTTACTCCCCCTACGCTTTAGTGATATTGGTAAGCCATTTTGTAGCTTTGGAGGCGAGGGTTTCAGCATTAGAGGCCCGGCTCTGCACTGTTGAGAATCCACTAAATAGTCGAGGCCCATTAGCCAGCGCGGAGCCAACAAGAACGGAAACACCTAACGGTCCTCCAACAGAACCCACGCAGCTGGGATCTCAGGCCGACTGGGTGATGGTACGTAGAAAGCATAGTTCCCAGCCCAAAGGTCACCACCATGCTGTCCGGGTTTCTAACAGATTTTCCCCACTCAGTGACGCACCCACTGAGAAACAGACTCTGGTAATTGGCAGCTCCATAGTCCGAAACGTGGCATTAGAGACACCATCGACCACAGTCAAATGTTTTCCAGGGGACAGAACAGGCGATATAAAATCCCACCTGAAACTGCTGGCTAAGGATGAGTGTAAATACAGTAAGATTGTTATTCACGCTGTGTAATCTTTTCTGGACCCCTGCCCGATCGGACCAGTGACTACATGTTTAGCCACATGCTGTCATTTCATCGATGGTTGTCTGAGCATGGGCTACATTGATAATTGGAAAACCTTTTGGGGAAAACCTGGTCTGATACTGAGAGACAGCATCCATCGAACTTTGGATGGAGCAGCTCATCTTTCTAGGTATCTGGACAGATTTATTAGTCCTTCAAAACACTGACAAACCAGGGTCCAGACCAGGAAGCAGAGTCATAGTTTAACCCACCTCTCTGCAGCTTCTGTACTGTTACCCACTTAATACCCCATTGAGACAGTGTCTTACCCACGGCCAAAATAAAATTGACTAAAAGTTAACCTGATAAAAGCAAACTATGAAAATCTCATTAAAATAAATACAACTATGACCAAACAAGGAAATAGGGCAATTAGGTGTGGTTTACTGAACATAAGATCCCTCTCCTCACAGACTTTATTAGTAAATGACTTGATATGTGATAATAAAATTAATCTATTTTGCATATCAGAAACCTGGCTGCCGCTGGAGGATTTTGTAATTATAAATGAGTCAACCCCTTCAAATTATCAACATTTTCACATCCCTAGAAGTACTGGGCGAGGAGGAGGAGTAGAACCCATCTTTCATTCAGATTTACAAATTCGCCCTAGAGCAATTATTAACTACAGCTCTTTTTAACATCTAATCCTTAGTTTTCCTCACTCAAGCTACAAAACATTAAAACCACTTTTGTTTGTGGTTTTGTATTGTCCACCAGGCCCTGACTCTCAATTCTTGGACCAGATTTCAGATTTTTTATCTGATTTAGTTTTAAAAACTGATCAGGTAATTATAATGGGGGATTTCAATATTCACATGGACATTGAAAGTGAGAGCCTAACTGCAGCATTTGCTATTATCTTACACTCAATTGGCTTTACTCAGAAAGTGAAGGGACCCACACACACTGGTCAACACACTTTAGACGTTGTACTGACATACGGCATTGAGTGTGATGAACTAATAGTCCTCCCACATAACCCAGTCCTATCTGACCATTTTTTGATAACCTTTGAATTTACTTTACTCAATGTTTCAAAATCTGAAAGAAAATTGAATTACAGTAAAACTTTATCAGACAATCCTGTAACAAGTTTTTAAGAATCTGTTCCATTCTTGCTTCCCTATCCGTCTCAGAATACCACAGTGGATGGAAGTAATTCCAACACTAACCCTTCAGAAATTGATGGTCTGGTTCAAAGTATTATTTCCTCACTGTGTTTGGCACTAGACAGTGTAGCCCCCTTAAAAAAGAAGGTAATCGGCCATAGGACGGTGGCTCACTGGTTTAGTGCAGAGTTGCATATTTTAAAGCAGAATACTAGGAAACTGGAGAGAAAATGGCGCTCTACCCACTTAAATGATTCCTTTCTAACATGGAAAAATAGTCTACTACTTTATAAAAACGCCCTTCAACAAGCTAGAACAGCATATTTCTCGTCATAAATGGAGGCAAATGAAAACAATCCTAGGTTTCTTTTTAGTACTGTAGAACCATGTCTATGTCTGTACTGTTTTGATTCTGTTGAACTTTCTGAATTATCACAAATATTAGCTTCATCTAAACCCTCAACTTGTATGTTAGACCCAATACCAACCAAATTATCTAAGGAAGTGTTCCGTCTGGTTACTGGCCTTATTATAGACATGATGAATCTATCTTTAATAAATTGATATATGCCTCAGGAATTAAAGGTTGCTGTAATTAAACCTTTACGTAATAAATCCTCCCTGATCAAGATGATTTAGCTAACTACAGACCTATATCTAACCTTCCTTTCTTATCCAAAATTCTTGAGAAAATAGTTGCTAATCAAGTATGTGAGCATCTAAACAGCAACAACCTGTTTGAAGAATTTCAGTCAGTTTTTAGAGCTCATCATAGCACTGAAACAGCACTGGTAAAAGTTACTAATGATATTCTAATGGTCTCAGATAATGGATTTGTGACTGTTCTGGTCTTGTTAGATCTCAGTGCTGCTTTTTACACAGTCGATCATAATATTCTCTTAGAAAGGCTTGAACATGTTGTAGGGATCAAAGGAAGAGCACTAGACTGGTTTAAATCATATCTGTCCAACAGATTCCAGTTTGTTTATGTCAATGATAAATCTTCATCACACTCAAGGGTTAGTGGTGGAGTACCACAGGGTTCTGTGCTTGGACAGATTCTCTTTACTATATATATGCTTCCTATTGGTAAAATAATTAGACAACATGGAATGAATTTCCACAGTTATGCTGATGATACACAATTATATTTATCCATTAAAACCTGATGAAGCCAATCAGTTAGATAGATTACAAGCATGTCTCGAAGACATAAAAACCTGGATGAGTCTGACTTTTCTACTTTTAAATTCAAACAAAACAGCAGTTGTTGTCTTTGGACCAGAATCTTTAAAAGGAAACTGCCAAATCAATCTCTTCATCTTGATGGCATTTATTTGGCCTCTGGTAATAATGTAAAGAAACTCTGTGTAATTTTGACCAAGATATGACTTTTTAAACAGGTTTCTAAGATTTCTTTCTTTTACCTCCGGAATATTGCTAAAATTAGAAACGTCCTGTCCAGAAGTGATGCATAGAAATTAGTCCATGCATTTGTTACTTCAAGGCTGGACTACTGTAATTGCTTTTTATCAGGAAGTCCACAAAATGCAATTAAAAGGCTTCAGTTGATCCAACACGCTGCAGCAACAGTTCTGATGAAAAATAAAAATAGGGATAACATTTCTCCTGTTTTGGCTTCTTTCCACTGGCTCCTTGTTAAATCCAGGATAGAGTTTAAGATCCTCCTCCTTACTTATAAAGCCCTTAATAATCAGCTTCATTGTACATCAGAGAACTGATTGTTCCATATGTTCCTAACAGAGCACTTTGCTCTCAGAATGCAGGTCTACTGGTAGTTCCTAGTATTTGTAAAAGTAGGATAGGAGGCAGATCTTTTAGTTATCAGGCTCCTCTCCTGTGGAACCAGCTCCCAGTTTTAGTCCGTGAGGCAGATACTCTGTTTTTAAGAATAGGCTTAAAACCTTCCTTTTTGATAAAGCTTATAGTTAGAATGGCTTAGGTTATCCTGAGCTATTTTTGTAGATATGCTGCTATAGGCTTAGACGGAGGACCGACTGACCACTTTTCTTCTCTCTTCTACTTTTCTCTTCTACTACTCTCTCAATATATAATTTTTCTGCTGTTATTGTGATTATTAACCCAGTTTCTCTCAGTATTTTTCTCCCCATAGAAGCCCCACATGGTCTGTTACCCTGCTCAACTATAATGCCCCCTGCTGGATGGGGAACATCGGTCCAGGTGATGTTCAAAGTCACCGAGTATCCTCCATGCTGTCTCTTCTCTGTCTTCTCAGACCCCCAGACGGTCATGGCAGATGACTGCTTGTACTGAGCCAGGTTCTGGTTCTGCTGGAGGTTTCTTCCCGTTAAAGGGGAGATTTTCCTCTCCACTGTCGCTACATGCTTGTTCAGTCTGAAGGATTGCTGAGGGATTGCTGAGGAATAGCTGTGAATTGAAACAAATAAATAAATAAAAAAGAATACTAACATTTTAGATATCAGCCCGATAGCTAAAATTAGTTGATTAACATTTAAACTGGAAATTTATCCCCAAAGTAACTTCTGCCGGCTCCTACCACGCTGTATTCTGGGAAATTGCAGAGTTACGATAATTCAAAGTGCGCATTCAGAAATGTGTTGTCGATGACACGTTTGATGTTACAGGGTTTATAAAGTATTTTTGAGTTGAATTGAATTAACACAGTGAACAACACAATTAACACAATTAAACACTGCTCCTGTAGTGATCTGGGTGCGCCCACTCCTGTAAGGCTGCCTGTTTACACAGGAGATTGGCCTGCCTCTCCTTGCAGACAGACTAAACCTGCCAGCCAGTCATTTTGGATCTATTTGGTTATTTATTTGGTCAATTGTTTTCATCCATCCATTTTCTGAACCGCTTAGTCCTCCAGGGGTCGCGGGGGGGCAGGTGCCTATCTCCAGCTGTCAACGGGCGAGAGGCGGGGTACACCCTCGACAGGTCGCCAGTCCATCACAGGGCCACATAGAGACAGAGAGGACAAACAACCATGCACACACACACACACCTGAGGACAATTTAGAGTGATCATGTTTTTGGACTGTGGGAGGAAGCCGGAGTACCCAGAGGGAACCCACACATGCATGGGGAGAACATGCAAACTCCATGCAGAAAGGCCCTGGGCTGTGATATAAACCCACAACCTTCTTGCTGCAAGGCAACAGTGCTAATTGTTTTCAGTCACCATAATTACACACTGTTTGGTTTGATAAATATGGTTAGAAAGGAAAAAGAATTCAGAACAATCTAAATGGAAAAAGTGGAAGTTTTGAAATAAAGCATTTCCAACAATTTAATCGATTTCATAGGGTTACAGAGTTGAAAATAGAAATAGTGAAGGTGATGGAAGAAGTTACGTAGTCTCCCATTTTGTGTGATAGGGAAAGTGATAAACTGATGAAGCTGACATGCTAATCAATCTTCACAGTCTAAAAAAACGTTTTAAAATTCCAGTTTAGTTTAAAAATGCAGATCCCATTTAATCGTTTGAACGGTTTCTTTTTATGAGCATCACACAGACTGAGTAGTCTGGATTAAATTCTACCAACTGAGTTTATAAAGTGAATTTTGAAAAAGTGCTAAGATAAAAAAAGAAATAAAATGAGCTGGAACCATTTGAAGTAGTTGCAGATTATTTAATTAATCATTTTTTGGTAATCAGTGTGTATTACACGCAGTTTGCTGGTGCCAGTGGTTTGTATAAATGAATAATTAAATATTTTCAAATATCAATCTGGCGGGGAAAAAATGGTGTTCTCTGGGGGGGGGGCATGGCGGCAAATAATTGAGAAGCACTGCTCTAGAACGTTAGAGCTACGTTGTCGGCTCACTGCTGGTACTGCTGCTTTTCTCGGCTGCACCTGAGCCCAACTGGCACAACTGTGCATGTGCATGAGGGGCAGAAAGCAGGCATTTTAAGAGGAAAACAAAGCTTTAAAAAAATAAACGATAACTTTTGAGTACTACATTTTTGTCTACAATTTTACTAATCGACATGACAAACGAGTCGTGCAAGCCCTAAACTCTACAGATTCCTCATCCACCTCTTTTCTGAGGAGTCTAGATCAGGCACGGGCAAACTACGGCCCGGGGGCCACATGCGTCCCGTTAAACCTTTTTGATTCGGCACGCCAAACTTAAAAAAATGTAATAAATTAACCTTGATAATGTTTTATTTCCCCTGCAATTCTAATGTTTCCTCACTATATGGCGCACTCTAGATATATTGGCTTTGTTGAGGTGAAGCATAGTCCTATTAGCCTACTCCATGTTTGCACTTTACCCTTTGACCCACCGTCCCTCTATGAAGATGAGCGGACCCAAGAAAAGGAAAGTGGACAGAGAATGTCGAGTGTTCAATAAGGAGTGGACAACTAACTATTTTTTTACTGAACACCGATCGTCTGCTGTTTGCCTCATATGCCAAGAAACTGTCGCGGTTTTTAAAGAGTATAATATTAGCCGTCACTTTGCCACAAAGCACGCTAATTATGCTAGCAAGCTCTCAACAAAAGAACAGGAAGCTGCTGCTGAGAAGTTGGCAGTTAATTTGAAGGCTCAGCAAAGTTTTTTTCACCGTCAAACTGCCGTTCAAGAGTCAAGTACCAAGGCCAGTTTTATGCTTTCATTTAAAATAGCAAAGGCCAGCAAACCACTGTCTGAGGGCGAGCTTTTAAAAGAATGAATGGTAGAGACAGAAGGTTTTTTTGTGTCCGGAGACCAAAGACAAATTTGAGAAAATCAGTTTATCACGGGGGACAGTGACTCGTCGTGTGGAACTAATAGGTGAAGATATCACAATCAGATTAGACAAAAAGGCAGTCATTCAGTTATTATTTCTTTAGCACTGGATGAAAGCAACGATGTCAAAGACACTGCTCAGCTCCTAATTTTTATCCGAGGAATAAACGAAACTTTTGCAATAACGGAGGAGTTTTTGACAATGAAGTCTCTGAAAGGACAAACACGGGGAGAGGACTTGTTTGAACGGGTGTCTGCTGCCATCGAAAACATGAAGCTTCCCTGGAGTAAGCTTGTTAACGTCACCACAGATGGATCTCCGAATTTAACGGGAAAAAACGTTGGCCTGCTCAGGAGAATCCAAAATAAAGTGAAAGATGAAAACCCTGACCAGGATGCCATTTTCTTCCACTGCATCATCCACCAGGAATCTCTATGTAAATCGGTGTTACAGCTGAATCATGTTGTGAATCCTGTGGTGAAACTCTTCAACTTCATACGCACACGGGGACTTCAGCACTTTCAGTTCATTGCGTTCCTGGAGGAAACTGATGCGGATCACCAGGACCTGCTTTATTACTCCCGTGTCCGCTGGTTGAGTTTGGGCAAAGTGTTTAAACTAGTGTGGGAGCTCAAAGAGGAGATTGGCGTGTTTTTGGAGCGACAGGGGAAGAATGATGAATTTCCTGAGCTGAGCAACAGGAGCTGGATGTGTGACTTTGCGTTTGCTACGGGCGTATTTTCACACTTGAGGCCGGGGCAAAAGTAAAGAAATACAGTCAGTCACTGGATGCACTGCACGGAGAATTCTGCCGTCGCTTTTTAAAATTCACAAGTCACTTCAATTGGTGGCTTTACCTCTGTCACAAGACCCCGAAACAGCTCCAGAGGAGCTTCAGCTCGAACTGATCGACCTTCAGTCCGACCCTGCCTTAAAAGAGAAGTTCAGCTCTCTTAAACTTAATGACTTCTACGCTTCACTCAATGATGCCGCGTTTCCAAATCTAAGGCGAAAAGCGCAGATGATGTTGGCTTTGTTCGGCTCTACCTTCGTGTGTGAACAGACCTTCAGCGTCATGAACATCAACAAAGCCAGCCACAGATCCAAGTTAACAGACCTACGCCTCAAATCCATCCTGAGAATCGCCACAACAAAACTAACTCCAGACTTTGATGCGATGGCTAAAAAAAGAGACCAACAACACTGCTCCCATTAAAATGTGTGTCTCCGTGATACGCACGCTGTTAAAATAAACATTGCGCGCAGATCAAATATAACGCTTCACAGACTGACTTGCTGCAACTGTTTCGTCCTTGCACTGGTCGTTGTTGACTTTTGGCACCTGGGAAACAAATTGAATAAAAGGAACAGGACAAGTACATCTGCATCTCCTAAAGTTTTTGAAAAAGAAAAAAAAGACAGTCAGGAGGAGAGTGATGGTGATATCCTGAAGGATAACAGAACTTTCAGTGCTTTAAAATAAAAATGGTAATTTAGTTGATTTTCAGTGTTTAAAGACTCATTTGGAAGTCAGAGATTTGATTGTAATGCTTTTCTTCATTTTCATTGGGAATTTAAAGCACATGTTTTCTCCAAATCCCAAGATGTGTATTTTCCCCCCAATGAGTTGATGTTACCAAAGCATGCCATCTATCTGCTCCTGTTCCGGCCCCTTTGTCAAATGTTAGAACTCAATGTGGCCCACGAATCAAAAAGTTTGCCCACCCCTGCTCTAGATGAAGTCGTTTTGGTGCAATCTCTTTTTGACCAGTTGGGGGTGCTGCATACTCTACCCCCCTCCAGGTTGCAGAAGCTTCCACTCTCCCCTGGTCAGCCATTTTTGTAGTTTGATAGAGATAAAACACTCTAATGGTGCAGAAACTTTATATCTGCAAGATGTCATCCAGCCGCAACTTTTTAGCTAACCTACCCACTAACTATACTTTGGGGCGACTGTGGCAGAGTAGTTGGCTTGCAATTGGAGGGTCGTAGGTTCGATTCCAGCTTCCTACAGTCACATGTCGGTGTGCCCCTGAGCAAGGCACTTAACCCCACAAATTTTACATCGTCCTACCGAGCCATGTTGGCTGTGAGTGTGAATGGGTGAATGTAGCTTCAATGTAAAGCGCTTTGAGGGGTCAGTATGACAAGAAAAGCGCTATATAAGTTCAGTCCATTTACCATTTATATAAAACTGTTAATGGCCCAAAACCTCATGAAAATATAGTAATGTGCTTTGTTTAGTAGAGCAAAGGAAAAAAAACCCATTACGAACACAAGAGTTCTGTGTAACTTAAAAGCTATAAAAAATTTTCTTAAAATATAAAGGAAATGATTCTATTTAATGATTACAATGGCATGTTTAACTAGACTACATGAAAAAAAAAAACTTTATCTGTTACAATAAAAAATGTTGTAGTCCTTGTAATATTACTGACAACACTTTAACACAAACTACTTGCCAGCAGTGTTCCCTCTCAGCTGCATACATGGGCTATGTGGTTTACTATGTGGGCATTTTTCGGTCTAAAAGACGTCTAATGAACGTCTATATGGTCCGTAGACGTCTAGGCTAAAATCGCTGGTCTAAAAATGAACGTTTTTCAGTGGTCTAGGTTTAGACTAGCCGTCTACAAGACGACTACTTCTATACGCCGCGTCTAATGTATGACTATTAACCGTTAATGAACGTCTATTTGTAGACGTCTAAAGTTATACATTTACCAGACGTTTATTTTTATACCAAATTTATACATTATATATACATTTATACATATAGAGAATCTAGACGTCGTATAGACGTCTATTAAATGTATTATAGCCTCATGATATTCTAATAAATCCAACTATCACAATCTATTAAATTAATCAGAACAAACCTATTAAAATTAAATGAAAGTTGTGAAATTGAATGTTAAATCAGGTTCTCTAAAGAAAAGGGGGGAGGACCAAATTTAACCTGTGATCTTTTCCTTTATGTCGTGCCTGGATGTTATGACAATGATCTTTTAAAAAGGTTTCAGTGACACTATGCTTATTTTACCACTGGATATAAATACGTCTCTTGATGTTAACATTGACCAAACTATCCTACTGTCATGTAAATCAAAACATTTTTCAAACATCCAATCATCAATTATTAATCAAATAAATGAAAAAAGAACAAAAATCACAAACATATGAATGTGCAATATACATGTTTTTAATTTCAACACATTTGTAAACATACATTGCCATAAAATAAAAGCACAAAATCCATCCATCCATCCATTTTCTTAACCGCTTAATCCTTAATGGGTCGCGGGGAAGCACAAAATCAAATATATAATATCAAAATATTTGTTTGCTTATTTTATTTAAACAAAGATTATGGTGAAAAATAAGTAGCCTAATCTACAAAATTACTAAAATAAAATAAAAATGTAGGTATTTGTATGCAAAACATGTACAAAACAAAAATTAGGCCAAAACATTTTTTTTAAATATACAAAAACTCTGGGAAAATTCATCAACCTAAACCAAAATATAAATAAATAAATAAAATACACCAAAGGTGTCCTCGGCCTCTTATAGCCCCCTCCAACAATTCGAGCTGGAGCCTGTTTGAGATGTGCAGCCATTGCTGAGCTGATCATATACTTCGTGGCCTCTTTGAACGTTTTCTGAACAGCTTCTGCAAACACTGCAATAGAACGAATGAATAAAGATTTTAAGTGTCACAGAGATCACAGCGATATTATCCATTAAGACAAAGTACATGGTTTCATTGGACCATTCGGTTTAATGGCTATGGCTACCTAATTGCAAGCTAGCAGGTAAGCTATAGCTAGCCTGCTAGCTATGCTGCAAACGGATAAAGATTAAATTAACAAACATTGCAGGACAAAACAAAATTTTAATAACATACCTTTGAGCACTCACCTTTATGCGCCCCTTAAAGGTGTATTTGAAGAAACAACGTTTTCTCACACGTAGTGGTCCCAATGAGAGTAAAATAAATGGGTTTGGAGGACTCCGATATGCTCATATCACCGTTAACGACGAGTAGACCGAGCAGAACTTTTAAGTGTGTTGCTGCCTCGTAGTGATCAATGACTGTTAAAAATGTTTTAATCCAGCACTTGGCCGTCATTTACACAACTTACAGTTCTTTTTTTATTTAATATTTAAAAATGTATTAAATTGTGTCGTCTAGATGTGGGCTAAAATATAGACCGATTATAGACGGGCTAATTTCAGTTTAAATTTTGACGACACATCTAATAGACATCTATTGCTCAGTGTGGGTTTTTGCGCACAGAAAATTCCAGTATGAATCTAAGATAAAATAAACAAATAATTTTTTCTCTGCTATTTGCACAGTGACACAATCAGTGGGAGGCCATGCTTTTGGTACCTGGGCCTCCAGTGTGGGTTTACGAAATTAATTATGTTGTGACAAATATAAAAGCCATCAATACTATACACAAACGCTATATAACCCTGTATTTCAGAGGTTCTGTTTAAGCCTGGCAATAATAACAGTATCAAGTGACGGCTGTTGGAAGAGTTTCTTTGGGAGGTTTACCTCTGCTTTTATTTTATTATTTTCTTTACATATATTCAGGGGTGGGATTTGCTGCTGCTTGTGATGCCCCCTTGGATCCTCTGAACTTTTTTCCCCACAGAAAGATATGCAGAGTTGTGGGACTGCTGATGCAGATTGCTTCCACGATGGCGTTTCCTGGCTCATCTGTACTCAGCCTGTTTTTGCTTTTGTTTACTGTTGCTCTTAAGTGTGTGCATTAGAGGGTGACAATTTTTCGGGATTCCCACGGGTCACGAGATTCCTGCAGGATTCCCGTGGGACCGGAGTCAATTTCACTGTTGGTAACGTGATTTGGACGGGACAGGAAATAATCCACGGGATTGGACAGGAAACCGGAAATTATAATTTGTTAATTTTTTTTTTTACATTTATCTTGTCAGATATCAGGGAATTAGCTTTAAAAAATGAAGCTGCAATGCGGTGCCAATGTGTGTGGTTATTAACTCCGCTGCAAAATGCAATTCCATCAGGTCTACTACACTGCACGCACCAAAAATGAAACTGCTACGTTGTTGCTACACCACCTGGATAAACTGGTAAGCATATGATATCCGACTGAAAATGCGTGTATCTTAATAGTTTGGTAGTCAGACGAATCGTGTCCATTCATGACGTGGTAAGGTGGCCAAACAACGAGAATGCAAGATATGGTTAAAGATGGAGGATAAAGCTAAATAGATGATCTTTGATACTGTGCTAGGCTATGGTTTAAAGGAGGGCGGGGGGAGCGAGTGCCATAGGAGATAAATTACTAATCTACGGGAGTCAGAAAGGGAGTCTTTCGGGATTTTTTCAGGACAAGATTTTTTTTGGGGGGCTGTCTCGTGATCGGGACGTGACAGGAGTATTTTTTTGGGATTGGGACGAGAACGACAATTGATTCCCGTGTCACCCTCTAGTGTGCATGTATGGGAGATGGGAGGAGGGGGGGTCATTTTAATCTGTAAATTACTTTGAGAATTGTGTGTTACCTTTAAGTGTTATATAGTATCTAAAATAGTGATTTTTAAGATGATGGATCATTCAACATTTATGAACTGAAAATGCTGGGGGAGCTGGGACGCAGAACAGGTGCTGGAAGAGGCGATCTGGCCGGTACTCTGAGACTCATCCGCAATTTGTCATCGGACTTGGAGAAACTGTCGGTGCGGATTGGGGCAACTGGAAATTAATTGGATTTGGAACTATTAATCTGGGAATTAATTTGGATTTGGAACTTTAATTTGAACTACAATTTGGCTGAATTAGATTATAAAAGAAACCACTGACAGGTGGGCAGACTGACTGAAGGGGCAGAGAGGAATATTAGCTCTCTCCCTGCTATCCAAATAATTACTGATTTGGCTCCCATGAAGACCTTCAACCTGCTCCTAATCAAAGGTCCCTGAGAAGAATGTCAACAGAGTCTCCTCTCCCCCGTACACCTGCATCTACTGACGCACACACTGACATGGTTACACACACTCACATTCACACACACCGTCTCGCTGTATCCTCAATTCTCTCTCCTGCAACAGGAAGCTGGATAACAGCGCGCCTCGATGGCAGCGCGTTAACCTGTGGACTGGAGCTCATACCTGCCCATCCTTCCTGATGTGTCATTGTTAATATCTGAATATGTGCTTAAATGTTTGTTGGTGTGGTTTTTTTCTATTACCTGCGTTGTGAGTGCTGTACGGACCCACAACACAGTTGAGCGTTTTTTCCCCTCACCTTGGAACCCTCCCCTCCCCAGATGTGTATCTCTATGTTTCATAAACGGGAGCGCCGCTCAGTGGCTGCATGCCCAACAGTGACCTGGATCTGTTTGTTGTTGTTGTTGTTTGTAATGATCTTTGACCGGTTGTACTGTATCTATAAATTCCTTGTTTGCGTCATACTTGTATGTGTCATACTTGGCCATTAAAGCTGATTCCGATTCTGATAAGAATAAGCAGGTTTTTGTTGCAACACCTACACCTTGATGTCCCGTCCGCTGGTGCAGCAACAGCTGCTGATCTGTGTATGAACGGATCAGAACCAGCCTCTAAGCAGCAGCTTGGGCCGTGGAGGACGTCATATGAGAAAATCTGGACATTTCCATCAGTCTATGAATACCCTTGTATATCTAGGAGAGACTGTAGAAAGCCGACATTTCTGTTACCTAACAGAGGCTACTGTCTATGTTTGTTGTCAGCCACAACGGGATTCCCTTTAAGAAACTAAAACAACACTGCTATACTGCCGTAAGCAGCTTCTACTTTGCGATTTTTACATTACATGTGCTTCTCTTTTTATTTAATAAAACTCCAGAATTACATTGTCAGTTCACTGTTCACGCTGCTGGTAATACTAGGTTTACTGAAGAAATTAAATTTCTGGTGCTCATTAGCATACGGAGTCAGTGCATTGTCCTCCTGTCTTTGTTGTGTAAACAGCAATTGCCCAGGCACACCGTTGCATTTGCAGTTATTTGCATTTGTTCACTCAAATAATCACCTATAGCCAAAGTCTCTGTGTAACATGGAAATTCTGTCGCATAAATTGACTCGCAATTAGGGATGCACCGATACTGGTATCGGGTTTCGGCACCGATACTGCCTAATGTACTGGTATCGGTATCAGTTAAACCTAACCGATACCATGAACCGATACTCAAAATGGGGAAAATCTGCAACAAATTCACCAAAAAAGGTACATTTTTTCACTAGAAATTTTATTTTTGTATTTAATAGTTTACATCTGTTATTTTGTCTCAGTTATGTTTAGTTTGTAAAGTCTGGTTCTTTTAGTCTCTTCAAGAAAGGCACCAGAAGCTATACAGTTAATTAATTCAACAATATGTGGCAAGGTACACCCAGGCGGGATTCGATCCCACAACTCCCAGGTGAATGTCATGTGTGCTAACCAGTCAGCCAAAGGGATATGCCTGTGGCCAAGCAGCCAGGGCACATCATCTATCGGACAGGACCTCCCCACTGTCACAAATAGTATCGGATCGGTATCGGGTATCGACAGATACACAAAATCCAGCCATCGGTATCGATATAGGGACTAAAAAAGACTGATCGGTTTATCCCTACTCGCAATGGGACTTTCCTAGGAAAGTAGTGTTATTGGAGAGCAATGTCTCCTCTCCAGCAGCATTCTGTTGCCATGATATCTAATTGTTGTGCTGGCTGACTGACCGGTTTTCATTTACACATGTGCCATAGCATTGAATTTTGTAACACACCCAACACTTTTTAAATTCAACAGAATGATTTGGGCTGTCAAGTGATCTAGTATGTCCATCTAAATTCAGAGATGTTGGTGCTTAAGGGCCATGGAGTTGTAAAGTTTAAAACATAAGTCCATGTTATTTTAGGCGAATGTTCAAAATTTTAAGTGGAATAATAATTGTAAAGTTATTTCCAGCAGGTAATGTTACAAGAAGGAGAAACAATAATACTCAGTGGAGAGTCAAACTTATTGGCAGTCAGAGTGGAGCCAAAATATATTTCTGACGAGCCATTAGATCAACTCTCTGGTCAGGACTTCTGTTCATTGAAACTCATGGTCAAACTTTTGGTCAACTATATAGTGTGCCAATTTAGATGTTCCACACAAGACCCTGAAGTTGTTGTTGTGCTAATGCTAGCGTCAAGCTAACGTCATTTAATGTGTTATGATCAGGTGTTCTCCAAGAGTCAAAATTGGAAAATAATCCATTATTGTTTCTGTGATAGTACATGAAAAGACATGTCATCGAGGAGCTAAAATACCAAGCATAAAGTGCTAACACAAGCAGAAGGTCCGATGCTAATGCTATAAAAACAATGCCAAAGAGGCATAAAATGAATGTCTAAAATGAAGTTTGCCGTCATTTTAGTGTCATGTAAAGCTTATCGCTTTGCTGTGTCCATCATTTCCATATTCGGAAGGAACTGACCCCTTAATAACCCGATGAAGAAGGCTTGTTCTGTTCTGGTGTCGACTGTGGAACGATGGATTCGTCATAAAATAAAATAAAAATATGGACAACCCTGAACATCCTCTTCATGAGACTATGCTACAGCAACAGAGTATTTCAGTCAGAGGCTTCTTCAGTTTCGCTGCAACACAGACCACTACAGAAAATCCTTTCTCCACACAGCCATGATGGTCTACAACAACTCCTTGAAAAATGAATTAGCACTTCAACTGTGAGAGACAGAATTTGAAAATTATGGTGGAAAATAAGTATTTGGTCAATAACAAAAATTCAACTCAATACTTTGTAATATAACCTTTGTTGTCAATAACAGAGGTCAAACGATTACTATAGGTCTTTACCAGGTTTGCACACACAGTAGCTGGTGTTTTGGCCCATTCCTCCATGCAGATCTTCTCGAGAGCAGTGATGTTTTGGGGCTGTTGCCGAGCAACACGGACTTTCAACTCCCTCCACAGATTTTCTATGGGGTTGAGGTCTGGAGACTGGCTAGGCCACTCCAGGACTTTCAAATGCTTCTTACGGAGCCACTCCTTCGTTGCCCGGGCGGTGTGTTTGGGATCATTGTCATGTTGGAAGACCCAGCCACGTTTCATCTTCAAAGCTCTCACTGATGGAAGGAGGTTTTGGCTCAAAATCTCACGATACATGGCCCCATTCATTCTTTCCTTAACACGGATCAGTCGTCCTGTCCCCTTAGCAGAAAAACAGCCCCAAAGCATGATGTTTCCACCCCAATGCTTCACAGTAGGTATGGTGTTCTTGGGATGCAACTCAGTATTCTTCTTCCTCCAAACACGACGAGTTGAGTTTATACCAAAAAGTTCTACTTTGGTTTCATCTGACCACATGACATTCTCCCAATCCTCTGCTGTATCATCCATGTGCTCTCTGGCAAACTTCAGACGGGCCTGGACATGCACTGGCTTAAGCAGGGGGACACGTCTGGCACTGCAGGATTTGATTCCCTGTCGTAGTGTGTTACTGATGGTAACCTTTGTTACTTTGGTCCCAGCTCTCTGCAGGTCATTCACCAGGTCCCCCCGTGTGGTTCTGGGATTTTTGCTCACCGTTCTCATGATCATTTTGACCCCACGGGATGAGATCTTGCGTGGAGCCCCAGATCCTTCGAAAGCTCTTTGGTCTTGGCCATAGTGGAGTTTGGAGTCTGACTGTTTGAGGCTGTGGACAGGTGTCTTTTATATAGATAACGAGTTCAAACAGGTGCCATTAATACAGGTAACGAGTGGAGGACAGAAGAGCTTCTTAAAGAAGAAGTTACAGGTCTGTGAGAGCCAGAGATCTTCCTTGTTTGAAGTGACCAAATACTTATTTTCCACCATAATTTACAAATAAATTCTTTAAAAATCCTACAATGTGAATTCCTGGATTTTTTTTTCAAATTCTGTCTCTTACTGTTGAAGTGTACCTATGATGAAAATTACTGACCTCTATCATTATTTTAAGTGGGAGAACTTGCACAATCGGTGGCTGACTAAATACTTTTTTGCCCCACTGTATAAGTTCCATGTTACACTTGTACCTTCAGCATTCCTGAACTTGGACTACAAAATCACAGTGAGAAATAAAGATGACAGATTTCCTCAGTGTTTAGCCAGAAGCCCAAGAAAGTACGGTGACGTAATAGTTTATAAAATGTAATAGATAATAGAGAAAACTGAACAGCCTAAAATTAGAACCTAAAAAATATATAAAAATATCTCCACTACAGGTTCAGCAACTAATTTATGCTTTTTTGTATTCCTAGAGACTCTAAATGCACAACGGACTGCAGTTAAAGACCCAACCTGAACGGAACAAATCATATTTTTTTCTAATGTGACCCAGATCACTTGCATATTGCCCCATTTCCACTAGGGCCAGTACAGGACAGAATGGAACGGGTAGATTCTGTTTCCATTACCATCTCAAAAGAATTGTGGTGGGCGAGGACATGGGTGGGCTTAGCTTAACAAAACCTCCAGCAAAAAGCATCTCTTTTCTGTTTATGAAGATTTCATTTTTTGAAAACAGAGGTTTTTTTTTTGTTACCAATGCACACTACACCGAATGTGATAGAAATGACCAAAAAGTGCCACATGCCTCTTAAGAGCATTCTCGTCTAAATAGTTTAACTTCTTTATAATCTTTATTTTTTTTCCTGTCTCTGTATAGAAAACAGCTGGTGTCATGTAGCTTGGGGTGATTAGCCACGGTGTTTATCAGTATCCATGTCCTGCTGATGCTGTGACTCCATTCACTTAGTCATAGCATCACTGACACCCGTCAGCTGATTGGTTGTCAAAGCACGACTTGAAGCTGGAGTTCAGGTTTTTCCAACTGGAGTGGCAGACGCGATAAGCACGAATGCACAAAATGCACCTAATAAAATGCAGCGCATATTTTCGGTCACACCTAACACGCAACAGGCTTGCTACTTTACTTTATAAGTCAGGCAGAAAAGCTTTTTCTTGATGCAAATCTGCTTCTGATTTGTCGCTGGACCCACAGTGGCGCTTTATCGCACTCCTCCATTGACTTTATATGTAAACCTGACTCTCTGGTCGCTTCTATCGCGTTTGGTGTGTACGCACTGTTAGACTTGCATAGCTCAGAGTGATGTCAATCTAGCCATTTTGTTTTACAAGGATACTTTTGCAGCTTGTTTTTAGTTGGACATTAAATTCTAGTGAGCTCTGGGACTGGGTGATTGCTATATATATATATAAAAGCAGGAATTTTTTTTCATCACTTTCAATTTCTTTTTACAAAAAAAACAGGTAGAAAGAGATTTATTAGAATCTGAAATCGGATCCCACAGCTGAGTTACTCAACGGGAAACAAGGACGTCACCCCTCCACACCTAGAAAAAATCCATTCTAGCCGCCTTGATTACTGTAACAGTATCTTCACAGGTTTGCCAAAAAAATCAATCCAGAAAGTTGCATCTGATCTAGAACGCTGCAGCTCATGTTCTCACTAGAACCAGGAAAGTAGAACATCACCACAGTTCTAATCTTCATTACACTGGCTCTCTGTAGCTCTGAGAATAGACTTCAAAGTGCTTTTATTAGTCTATAAACCATAGAATGGCTTGGCACCAGAGTACATTGTGAGGGATTGCTTAGAATTCACGACACAATCTTCTGTGGTTCTCTAATTCCTAAATTAAACATTGTATTGTAATAACTCTTCTTGTAAAGTGCTTTGAGATGACATCTGTTGTGAAACGGCGCTATATAAATAAACTGAATTGAATTGAAAATTGAATTGAATCTGTTATCGCGATAGGTTCCTCCAGCTCTAGTCTATTGCTCACCCCTTGAACCAGAACAAAACATCTAGAAGGAGCTTTCAGGTTCTATGCTCCCAATTTCTGGAAGAAACTGCCGGATGAATGCAAATCTGCAGAGTCACTGAAATCCTTTAAATCTAAAATTAAAAGTTATCTATTTAGACTTGCCTATGAGTAACTGATATTACTTTTGCTTAGGGGTGGGCGATATGGCAAAAATAGAATATCACGATTTTTCAATTATATTATCACGATTTCTATTTTATCACGATTTTTTTAAATGATCACCAAAAAATCTTAAATTACACATAAAAGAAGAGAAACATTAAATAAATAAATTCATTCAAATTAGGGATAAACAACACAAGTCTAAAATACTGATGTGTTTTTCCCACACCAAAGATCATAGAAATGCACAGAAAGTTCTGAATGAAACTATACATACACTGTATGTATATACAATATACATATGTAAATATTTTTCAAATAACCTCAATGAAAAATACATCTAAATCATAAACGTACTTAAATATATTATATAACATTTTAATCTTGACTTGTCTACTAAAACAGAAATCAAACATGAACTTACTTTAATTTAAAAATATGATATTCAGAAAATATAATAAAATCTAAACTTTTAAAATAAAAGACTAATATGTAGCTGCAAATATGTGCAAAATGTATTGTGCAATCTATACTACACCAATTAATAATCCTAATTGAATGGGATAAATGCAGCTTTAACTGGTTCAAATGTTTTTTGCAGAATGCTGATATTATAAACAGGCACACATAAAGCTGCCTAATAAAAACGTGATAACAACGTAGTGTAAAAACTAGGGATGCACCGATCCGTCTTTTTCAGTCCCGATACCGATGGCTGGATTTTGTGTATCTGTCGATACCCGATACCGATCCAATACTATTTGTGAAAGTGTGGAGGTCCTGTCCGATAGATGATGTGCCCTGGGTGCTTGGCCACAGGCATATCCCTTTGGCTGACTGGTTAGCACACATGACATTCACCTGGGAGTTGTGGGATTGAATCCTGCCTGGGTGTACCTTGCCACATATTGTTGAATTAATAAACTGTATAACTTCTGGTGCCTTTCTTGAAGAAACTAAAAGCACCAGACTTTACAAACTAAACATAACTGAGACAAAATAACAGATGTAAACTATTAAATTAACACAAAAATAAAATTTCAAGTCAAATTTTTTTTCTTTTTTGGTGAATTTGTTGCAGATTTTCCCCATTTTGAGTATCGGTTCATGGTATCGGTTAAGTTTAACCGATACCGATACCAGAACATTAGGCAGTATCGGTGCCGATACCCGATACCAGTATCAGTATCGGTGCATCACTAGTAAAAACACAGCGGTATAAAAAGTGCTGCTACATAAAATAATGAAGGTAGACTAATATAAGCCGTTCTAATTATTCCATCCATACATATTGTTAATATTTCCTGCAACTCTCAGCATACATGCGTGGAATGTTGGTGTTTGAGGAAAAAAGGAAGCCGGGCAACTGCACGGACTGTTTGCCGTCTGTGTCGTAAGGGGTAAGTTTTATGATTATTTTTTGTAGCGCTTGCTGAACTAAGAAGAAGCGCTAGCCACTGCTGCTGCAGTCGGCTTTATAGCTTTAGCTGCCAGACGGCTCATTGCATTGTTTGGGATACCTTCTCTTCAAGTCATTAAACAAGTTTAAGGTGTTGCGATCACTTGCCTTGATGCTCTCCTTGCAAACGTTGAAAATGATGTTTGTAGCTCTTTGTCCTCTGGTAAAAAACCAAAGCAGTTCCATTCAACGGATGATGACTTCGACTTTGGAACGAAAACTTAATTTACGCTCTCAGACGCGGCAATGCCATGCTTGTTTACAGGTTGCACACATGCAAAGGGGGAGGGAGGAAAGAGAGATAGAGAAAGGGGGGTAATTCGCTTAGAGCAGGGAGAGAGCGGAGTGTTTTAATCGCACACAGAGGCAGAAATACAGCAGTAGAACTGGGAATCGGGATAAAACTATATCCCAAAAATGACAGATCATCACACGTGTAGATCGCTTCACGGTCTTAAATCGTCAAATCGCACACCCCTACTTTTGCTTTTATTCTTTTTAATTACAGTTATTGCTTTTTTAAATCACTAAATGTTTTCTGTTGTTAATTTTTATAATTTTTCATACATTTTCTTTCATGCTCCAATTACTAAGTGTCTAAATGTACAATGTGACTAAATGCCTGATCAGCACAGAGGATTTGTGCAATGAGGCGTTTGCGGCGTGTGAAAAAGTCTGCTCAAGTTGAAAAAGTCTAAACTCCAGCTTCAATTTGCGCCACGTAAACCAATCAGGAGCCTGGTAAAGTGATGCTCTGACCCAGTTCACAGTGGGCAGGTCCAGCCAAAGCCATTCATTCTTCATTCAACATGGAGGAGAGACCGATTAACCACCCGGAACTATACGACACCGGTTGTTGTTTGTACAGAGACAGGAATAAAAAAAGGACCTAGCTTGGAAGAAGATAAGTGGGCAACCTGGTAAATTAATTTCACTTTTGAAAGTTTTGACCGAACCTGCGCAAAAGGCAGCAAGCCCGCCTGCTGTCCTGCTATTTTACAACTATTTTCCCGCTTATGTTCAAAGACTTTTCCGGTAACTAAATAACGTGATTATTCAGAGGACTACTGCAGACAAAAGTGGATTAGCCTCAGGGACACCTACTGCAAGGAGAGGCGGAAGGAGAGGCGGAGTGGTTCAGCTGCAGGGTCGGGAAGGAGCTGGAAGTTCACTGCTGTCCTGGGGTTTCTCGACCCCTTCCTCACCCCGCGGGAGGCCAGCAGCAACATGGGGATAATGCGGACCGCGGAGAACATCCTCCCCGAGGCCCAGGGAAAGCCTGAAGAAGCAGGGGGAGTCCCAGACAGACGGTATGTTTACAATGATTTAACGTAGGCAGTTATATAGGCACATGTTATTGTTTACTAATAAGCAGTATATAGTGGTCCTGCTATAACGTGGTTCACCCTTCATGGCCTCTCTTTTTTTCTCAGAATTTTTTATTGCACAGTACAATTTTAACGTGCATCGCATGGTTGATTGGAGACAATTGCAAATCTCCACTGTGTCGTGTATCCGACTTCACACGCATCAAAATGGCATATTATTAAGCGCGGCAACTTTGCTGTGGACACGCTTCGAGGTACGAATGATCAAGCATCCAGCTGGAGGCGTGTGGCGCGTTTTGACGCTGTTGGTGTGGATGTACCGTAAGAAATACAGAAACGAATGGGATTATGTATATTAGGCCACTACCGGACACTGAATACCGAAAGGGAAGGGGGGGGGGTATGTTCAAGGGTTCAAGTGGTCATTATTATCGTCCACAGGGGCGAAGCTTCAGGGGGGGCTGGGAGGGCGGCACGCCCCGGGCCCGGGCATCAGAGGGGCCCGGGCTCCCTGTCTCTTTCTATGTCTTTGGAGCTAAGGAAAAGTCGGGCCTCTCAATGACACACAAGCTAACGCACATTATAACTATGTTTTGCTGCCACTGACAGCACGTTCAGGGTATATCATACAATGGTTTTATAGGTTGCCCAGTCCGGATTGAGTCATGGTTGCTAAAAACTTTTTCAAGACCGACTGACTTTAGTGATGTAGTAGGTGTAAAATATTGACTAAAATGTTATAATTCACGACTGGCTTTATTTTCACTCTCACATGTAACTTTACAACATGAAAAGTTACAAGAGGATTGCCGATATCGTCTCCAAGTGTATTCTGGGTAAAACTCGTCACCTACCGTCCACCAACCAAAGTCATTATCAGTCACCTGCCATTTTTAAAGTCCCTTTTGTAAATAGATCGTAAACTTGGTAGAGTATTTTTAGGACTAACATGAGTGGCACTTCATATAAGCACAAAAGTGGAGCGACAAAGCGAAAGGAGAAGGAAAAAAGAGATCAAGGCAATGCTAAATTACCAAAACTGGACACATATTTTGTTCGTCGTCATGGAGATAAAGCCGGCTTTTTTGTTGGCAGTGATCCAGGCCCGCCAAAAATACCAGGACAGCCAGAGAGCCAGGTTGATTTAAGGTATTAATTATAAAAATCAGTATAACACAATGTGTGTGAGTAGTTGTAAACTGTTGGTTGTAAACTGTAGTAGCCCAGCCGCCTAGCTTACCCCCCTCTCTCTCTCGGCGGTATAGCGGTGATGTCAGGGACTCAGCCGTTGCTAGCTGCTCCAGCAGGGCAGAGCCACACCTGGTGCCTGATCAGCAGCCCCTCTCCTCACCCTCACTGGACACTAGGAATGAAAGCAGCAGCAGGTCTCCTACCGCTACAGGTGACACGCAGACCGCAGATCATGAAAACCCTACCCAGGAATGTTTTCCGACTGATCGGGCCAATTTTGCTGAGAACATCCAGGACGCCAACATCAAAAGATATATACTTAAGATGGGCCCGTGCAGACCCAAAGGTCCATTTCCCACTGATAATGACAATCGATGTTTTTCTGAAAGTCATTACACCTCTACCACCAAAGTTGGGATGAAGCTTCCCCGCAGCTGGATGTGCTATTCCCCCAAATTAGACCGATGTTACTGTGAGCCTTGCTGGTTGTTTGCCAACCGAAATGCCCCTTATTACAATAATGCATGGGTTAATGGAATAAGAGACTGGAAACATCTTTCTGCAAAAGTTGAGAAGCATGAATTCACGCAAATACATCTTGGTGCATGCATAGTCTACGAGCAGTGGAAACTTAACAGCACAATAGACGGTGAAATGGAGAGAAAAGTGCGTAATGCAGCCTTGTTTTGGAGACAGGTCCTGGAGCGCATTATAAATGTAACGCTTACTCTGGCTTCATGCAACATGGCATTCAGGGGACACAGGGAAGTTCTAGGTCAGGGAAATGCAGGCAACTTTTTGTCAATAATCGAGTTATTAGCTCGCTACGACCCTGTTTTGAGAGAGCTAATCAATCGATCAGAAGGGTCAGTGAAATACCTAAGTCACCAGATTCAAGATGAGATTATATACATCCTGTCTCAACGTGTGAAAGCTGACATAATTAATGAAATAAACGAAGCCCCGTTTTATTCCATTATCATGGACACAACGCAAGATGTGTCAAAGATAGACCAGCTGAGCCAAGTGTACCGCTACGTAACTGTTGTTAAGAATGACATGGATATTGCAACAGATATACAGATTAAAGAAGTGTTTTTGGGTTTTAAAGCAACTGTGGGCTCATCAGCGTCAGAGCTTGAAAACCAAATCCTGGGCTCTATAGAAAGAAATGGATTACATCTGTCAAAATGCCGCGGACAGGGCTATGATGGGGCCGCGAATATGAGTGGTGTGTATTCAGGCGTACAGGCAAGGATAACGGAGAGGGAGCCCCTTGCATGTTACATTCATTGCGCTGCTCATAACCTCAACCTTGCTCTCAACGACTCGGTTAAAAATGTCCCTGGAGTGAAACAGTTCTATGACTCTTTAGAGAATCTGTACAACTTTTTTGGTCACAGCATCAAACGATGGGCGCTCCTCAGTGAGTTAATGACACCAGAGAGCAGACCCGTCACATTAAAACGCCTCTGCCCCACCCGCTGGTCATCTCGACATGATGCGCTTTTTGCGTTACGGCACAGATATGGAGACATTATAAAAACTCTCGTCAAAATATCCCTGACCAGTGAAAAAAAAGATGAGCGTAATGAAGCAAGTGTACTCAAAAATGTCATAAGCAAATTTTCTTTCATATTTTTAGTCAACATGCAATGTAAGATTCTTGAGTGCATAAACGCTGTCTCACAGTTACTACAAGCTGAGGACGCGGATATTTTGAAAGCATCTACTCTTCTGCAAAACGCCATCAATGTTTTGACGGAGTTTAGGGAGCAATTTGATGAGGCTAAGTCTGCCACTCTTGCTCTAGCTACAAAATGGGGAAGTCAAACGCAGTTTGAAGCAACCAGGGCCAGAAAAGTTAAGCGTCACTTTGATGAACTTTCTGAAGACAGCCGCCTCTCTGACGGAGAGAGCAACTTTCGGGTGAATGTTATTAACGCCTGTCTTGATATTATCATCCAGCAACTGTCCCAAAGATTCACCAGCTTAAATGGAACTGTGAATATGTTTGAGGCAATTCACCCCAACACACTGCTGCGAGCAGCAGATGAGGAGTTACACCAAGCTGCACGGCGGCTTAGCGAGCACTACAGTCGGGACATCGCTCCCAGCTTACCTGACCAGCTGCTTTGTTTTAGAACCTCGTTCAGGGACCAGATAACAAAGCAAAAGTCTGTGGCGGATCTTGGAAAAATGCTCATTGTCAACCACCCAGCTGTAATTTCGACTTTCAGTGAGGTTTGCACCGCCCTCCTTTTATTTTTGACTCTTCCCGTCACCGTTGCAACCTCTGAGCGCTCATTCTCCAAATTAAAACTAATTAAAAACCACTTGAGGAGCACAGTGGGACAAGAGAGACTGAGTGGACTTGCCATGTTGTCCATAGAGAATGAAAGAGCAAAGAAAATGGACATACAGAGCATCGTGGACGAGTTCGCGGAGCGCAAGGCTCGTCGTATGCCCTTCAAATAGTAGTGAGTTGGCCTTTATATTGAAATTATGTTTGTGAACATGTGGGCCGCTGTGCCAGTTTTACTCTAGCTACTGATACTACTACTAATACTGAGTTGAATTCGTCAAAATGATGCGGTCACTATCCGTGGTGCTGAACTGCTTCGAATTTGTGTTGTTTTATTATTCGTGACCATAGCCTAATGTTTTTGTTCTCTTGGTTTTGTTATTGTTCATGTCCGTTTGATGAACTTAAAAAATTACATGCAACTTGTGCGTGAATGTGTGTGTGAATGGGTGTATGTCTGCAATGAAAAGGGCTATATACTGTAAGTGCAAGCCGCAGTCGCTCTCCGTGGTGCCGAAGCTTGTAAGCTCCGCCGTTGCGGGCATGTGTATGTTGTAAAATGATGTCACCATACTGTATTATTTGGGTTTAAGGGGCCCGGTCATTTGCTCCGCCCCCGGCCCAGCTCTGTTTTGTTCCGCTAGTGATCGTCCATTTACCGTTATCGAGGTAAAATGTTATATATACTGCAATATTAATTTACCATGCGCGGTATGCTGCAGAGTTTAGGGTGAGGTGCCAGCGTGTTGTGCTGCAGCCTCAATTGTTCATTCAGTCATCTTTGCTTCTCATGCAGTGAGAAACTAATTAAGAAATATAGTTTCATAATGGACTGCTAAGGCTGGGGAGACGTGATCTTTGATTCCTTCGTCGTTGGGAGTCAGGAAATTGGGAGGATCTGACGGCAGGAGAAGCCAGCGGAATCAACCTGGACTCAAATCCTATCCTGCAGCTACAAAACTCACTTGAACCCAGTGAGATTTACCCTTTTTTCTGGATATATATATTTTTCTGTGGTATACCACGTTTTGAAGCAATCGCCTTTTTTGTTTGTTTTGTTTTGTTTTTTTCCTTGTCTCGTGTGGATTATAACTTTTGGGATCTAAGACGGAGCAGAGGCCTACAGGAACTTCGCAGTCTTAAGCATTTAATTATTTTTTATTTTTAGATTGGACAATTAAGATAACTTTATTTGTAATTGAGTAATTTGTTGGGCGCTGGAATGTTTGTTGTAACGTCTTCCTAATATATGGCGCTAAAGTGAGACTGAACTGATTCTTGTGGAGTGTGTTTTTTCTTTCATTATTTTGGGTTTAAACTACTCCAGCAGTTCTAGATATAGTGTCAAAGAACTTTTTGTGTGTTTATTAGTGACACAGCCCTTTACTGGACTCATGGATTCGGACCTGAACTTAAACAGCCACATCAAAGTAATAACATCAACAGCTTTTTACCATCTGAAAAACATTGCTAAGATCAGAGGAATAGTGTGGAAACCAGACTTAGAGAGACTTATCCATGCATTTGTCTCCAGCAGGTTTGACTACTGTAACGGCCTGCTCACTGGCCTCTCTAAACCAGCTGTTAGACAGCTGCAGTACATCCAGAACGCTGCTGCTCGAGTCCTGACAAGAACCAGGAAATACGACCATATTAGTCCAGTGCTCCGGTCTCTGCACTGGCTTCCTGTCGCTCAGAGAATAGAATTTAAAACAGCTCTGCTTGTGTACAAGTCTTTTCATGGTTTGGCACCAAAGTACATCTCTGACATGTTAGAGACATATGAACCATCTCGGGCCCTGAGAACTTCAGGGAGGGGTCTCCTGGTGGTTCCCAGAGTCAACAATAAACACGGTGAGGCTGCATTTCAGTTTCAGGCAGCTAAAATCTGGAACAGTCTTTATGAGGATGTGAGACAAGCCTCAACTCTAACAATGTTTAAATACAGGCTGAAAACAGTTCTTTTTACCCGTGCATATGACAATTGAAAGTATTTTATCTGCAGTCTGGCTTTTTATTGTAATTAAATTTTTTTTAAGTTAATTTTTTTCTGTTTTCTTAATTTATGCAACTGTGAAGCACTTTGAATTGCCTTGTGTATGAATTGTGCTCTACAAATAAACTTGCCTTGCCTTACTGCAGAGGTTTGAGGGGCTGATTGTTACAGCCTCACGTTGACGCAAGCAGCAAATTGCATCTTGTACTGGCTTTGCATGTAGTACTGCAGAGTTCCACTAGGGGCAGAGTACAGACTCAGACCAGATGGTGCCAAAGAAGAAATAAAATAAACATAGCGACTAGATTATTAGCTGGTGAATATTCAGATGACGACAGAAAAAAAGACTGCAGAAGTATCGTAGATGGTATGTAAAACATTAGAGGTGACACAATTCTCCAAATCCTCAATTTCGTTTTCTTTTTTTTCTTTTACAGTACAGAGCCCCATGTCATTTTTAGACTCGCTACAATCATTGGTTTTATTCATTGAGGTTTGTACAGTAAATCTTATTTTAAAAGACAAAACTGATGCAATTTTTATTAATCTTGTGTAATGTATCGCATTAGGCATTAATGCACTATTGTATATTAATAAATTATCAGTAACAGAGAGTGTGCTATCTAGGGACTTCTTATGGTTACTGCAGTACGACGACTGGAGAGGCAATGCTCCAGATAGTTCATATGACTGAACAAAATGCAGCTAACAACTGTCCTCTTGTTTACAATGCGAATATGGACTTAACTCGCTGGGAACTCAAAATTTCCTCACTGGTGTTTTGAGAGTAGGAGTAGTCCCACTGCTTCATCTATCGTACCCGTGGTCGAGCTGTAGATTAGCTAATAGCTACTTGTTACCGTCAGCTAATGTGCTTTGTAGACGTGTTTTCTGATCACCGGGGATGTGATACAGGCAGTTAAAATGTTACCAGGTGTTGTTGCGAGTTGTATGAGAACTGGTGAGAGTTACTTACTAGGTAAAATGCTATGTTTGGTTGGTTGTGATGAGGAAATCTTAGTAAATACAATACAATTTCAATTGATTTCGATACAAAATTGAGATGAGTATGTGAGCGATTTAGTAGATTTGAATCTCCGGTATGGATTGGCGTAGTAGGCATAAAGTTCTGGATTTGCACTACCACCACAGTAAGCAGCTGATGGGCGCTACGCTATCCCACAATGCAGCGGAAGCACCAATATGGTAGAAGACACAAAGAAATGCAATGACAGGTTTTATTTTATTTTCTTTTTGTTACAACATGAGGGTGAATTACACAAAAAAAAAGAATATTTATAAAAATGACCACACAACTAAAATTTAAACTGAAAAATGAACAATTTCTTTCAATTATTGCAGTTTTGAATACTGCAGTATTGAACCTGATACCAGTATCGATGCATCCCTAATTATCACAATACTAAACTGAAGATGCTTGCGATGAAGAGCACTGGAACTGGGAACACTGCATGAGGAAATGGAAGTGAGATAAACTGGAGAGAAAGAGGTCCAGAGGTTATTGCTGTAACAAGTTTTAAAGAATCTGTTCCATTCTTGCTTCCCTATCCGTCTCAGAATACCACAGTGGATGGCAGTAATTCCAACACTAACCCTTCAGAAATTGATGGTCTGGTTCAAAGTATTACTTCCTCACTACGTTTGGCACTAGACAGTGTAGCCCCCTTAGAAGAAGAAGGTAATCAGTCATAGGAGGCTGGCTCACTGGTTTAATGCAGAGTTGTGTACTTTAAAGCAGAATACTAGGAAACTGGAGAGAAAATGGCGCTCTACACACTTATGATTCCTTTTCTAACCTGGAAAAATAGTCTACTACCTTATAAAAACACCCTTCAACAAGCTAGAACAGCATATTTCTCATCATTAATAGAGGTAAATAAAAACAATCCTAGGTTTCTTTTTAGTACAGTTACCAAACTTGCACAGAGCCATAGCTCTGTTGAGCCAACTATTCCCCCTTCTCTCAGTAGTGTTGACTTTATGGGATTCTTCATAAATAAAATAAATTCTATTAAAAATAAAATCATTGGCATTCTCCCAAACATGATTAACTCTCTTTCAGTAAATGAGGCAGTATCAGAGAGAACTGTAGAATCATGTTTATGTCTTTACTGTTTTGATTCTGTTGAACTTTCTGAATATCACAAATATTAGCTTCATCTTAACCCTCAACTCGTATGTTAGACCCAATACCAACCAAATTATTTAAGGAAGTGTTTCCTCTGGTTACTGGCCTTATTATAGACATCATGAATCTATCTTTAATAAATGAATATGTGACTCAGGAATTTAAGGTAGCTGTAATTAAACCTTTACTTAAGAAACCCTCCCTAGATTAAGATAATTTAGCTAACTACAGACCTATATCTAACCTTCCTTTCTTATCCAAAATTTCTTGAGAAAATAGTTGCTAATCAAGTATGTGAGCATCTTAACAGCAACAAGCTGTTTGAAGAATTTCAGTCAGATTTAAAAGCTCATCATAGCACTGAAACAGCACTGGTAAAAGTTACTAATGATATTCTAATGGCCTCAGATAATGGATTTGTGACAGTTCATGGGTCTCATTTATAAACGTTGCGTACGCACAAAACGGGGGCCTGAAACTGGCGTACGCCACTTTCAAAGCAAAAGTTGTGATTTATAAAAAACAGACTTGATGGGAAAATGTGCGCAACTGTACGTCAACTCTGACCCGTGCGTACGGACATTTTGGAGACAGGGGGGAATCAACGACGCAGTTGGTGAGGTGGTGAACTGCAGCCAGACTGCATATTACTCATCTCACACACATATCATTTCACCTCACACCAAACATTAATTATGTATTCATGTTATTATAAACATCCAAGCCAGCAATGTTATCTATATTGTAGCTTTGCATTGAACTATAGCTCTTCTAAAAACATTTTTCAATATTAAAATAGATACATAAAATTTATCTCAAAACCTTCCACTCACATAAAAGGGCGGGGACTGTGTGCCAATTAATAAATTGAATCATCTGCCGTCCCTGAGCGAAATAATGCCTGCAGTCTTGAATGGGATCATTAAAATGAGCAGGCAATACATCACGTTTCCATATACTGTGGGGGAGCAGGCCGAATTTAAGAAGCAATTTGCAGCAATGTCCGGTTTCCCAAACATAATCGGCGCAATTGACTGCACCCATATTACTATAAGGGCCCCGTCCGAGGAAATTCCCCTCCCTCCTGGCCTACCCCCTCCCCAGCATGAGAACCCCGACCCACAGCCGCCTCCTCCTCGACAGGAAGCCTTCACCAAGGGAGCATTTAAGGTACCAATGGCTGTCACTATGTCGCACAGCACACTCTTTATTTCCTTTAACTCGTTTGTCACAGAATTGATGGCGCTGATGGTGTCTCTCTGTGTCTGCATCACAGCTTCAGTCAGAACCCGACCACTGCTGGATGCGCCAATCGCACCGACAGCAGCACTGGTGCTGGGGGCAGCTGGGCAAACTTATCTTCCTCAGCCTCCTAATCCTCGCCACCTAAGAGCTGAAAAGACACAGCATATTAGTCTGTCTCCTTAAAATATGCTCAAATGTGGTGTCAGCTCGGGTGTACACGTACCCCCTCCAGTAGCAGACCCACTCTGGCGGTGGGAGGCAAGTGTTTTTTTTTTTTCCTCAACTTTGAGGTCCGACCACTTTATTTTATTTATTTCGGGTACTGTGCTGTCAGTCAGCACTGCAGACGCCACATGCTGCCACTCACAGTTCTTCCTTTTATTTGTGACACCGCTGCTGTGTCCACCAAATAAAATGTCTCTTCTAGCCTCCACTTCACCCACTAGCACTTCAATCAACATCTCCGTAAAGTTTCTCTTCTTGTTTTTCTTTTGTTGTTGCCATATTTCCCCTCTTCTTCATATGCATCAATATTCATGTCCTGCTTTGCATTGACCTTTTATAGCCAGATTTGGGCGTGTTCAGGGCGGAATATGAGCTAAATTCACGTACGCAAACTTCCTAGAAGACTGTGATTTATAAAGGGGAAATTGCTTACACCTGTGCGTAGGCATGGTTTTATAAATCAGAAATCTTTTTGGCGTACGCAAACTTTTTGTTTTGGTCGTACGTACACTTTTAGTAAGGATTCTACGCAATGTTTAATAAATGAGACCCCTGGTCTTGTTAGATCTCAGTGCTGCTTTTGACACAGTGCAATTAAAAGCTTTCAGTTGATCCAAAATGCTGCAGCAAGAGTTCTGATGAATATTAAAAAGAGAGATCACATTTCTCCTGTTTTGGCTTCTCTCCACGGCCTCCCTGTTAAATCCAGAATAGAGTTTAAGATCCTCCTCCTTACTTATAAAGCCCTTAATGATCAAGCTCCATCCTACATCAGAGATCTGACTGTTCCATATGTTCCTAACAGAGAACTTTGCTCTCAGAATGCAGGTCTACTAGTAGTTCCTAGAATTTCTGAAAGTAGAATGGGAGGCAGATCTTTTAGTTATCAGACTCCTTTCCTGTGGAACCAGCTCCCAGTTTTAGTCCATGAGGCAGATACTCTGTCTGTTTTTAAGACTAGGCTTAAAACCTTCCTTTTTGATAAAGCTTATAGTTAGAATGGCTTAGGTTATCCTGGGTTATTTTTGTAGCTATGCTGCTATAGGCTTAGACTGTTGGAGGACAGACTGACCGCTTTTCTTCTCTCTTCTACTTTTCTCTTCTACTACTCTCCAGATATATTTTTTCTGCTGTAATTGCAATTATTAACCCAGTTTTCTCTCAGTATTTTTCTCTCCCGAGAAGCTCCACATGGTCTGCTACCCTGTTCAACTATAATGCCCCCTGCTGGATGGGGAACATCGGTCCAGATGATGCTCAAAGTCTCAGAGCATCCTCTATGCTGTCTCTTCTCTGTCTTCTCAGACCCCCAGACGGTCGTGGCAGATGACCACTTGTACTAACCCTGTTTCTGGCGGAGGTTTCTTCCTGTTAAAGGGGAGTTTTTCCTCTCCACTGTCGCTACATGCTTCCTCAGAATGAGGGATTGCTGAGGAATTGCTGTGGTTGGAGTCTGCATGATCCGGACACAACCTTACATCGATGACTCATCCCAGTCTGCTGGGATTCCTTACATAGAAAACTTTTAACTGACTGGAATGTTTGTATAATTGTATTTAAAACGTTGTAAAGTGCCTTGAGATTACATTTGTTGTGAGTTGTGACTAATTATTCTAACATGGATGTTTTTGGAGTCTGGACTACCTCGAAAAAAAATGCATCCTCAGGAAGAACACGCAGACATCAAACAGAAAGATCCCAGATAGGATTTGAATCCAGGGATTTCTTAGTGAAAGACAATAGTGTTAGCTTGAGTCTAGGGATGGACGATTAGAGGTGAAAGAATAGAATGTGTCCACTACTGGTAAAACCAAGAGACTGTCAAATTGTCCAGACAAATCAGCTTAATCTTATTTGTTAGACAAATGTCCTACATCTAGTTGAGTTTCTGAGGAAATTTCTCAAAAAAACAATTTTCAGATTAAAAATGTCATGTTTTTTTATTTTCTGGTAGACAAACTGTCTCAGATGCAAGCATAATACAGTGAAAGTACAGTGGTAATCTTTCAACAGCCAAATACCATAAACTGTAAAATGTATCTGGACTTTATAGCTGCAGAATATAAGCATGGAATGAGTTACCTCTGCTGAGATCTGTGCTTTCCAATTTCGTTTGTCATTTTCCTCCAGCTCTTTTTTGATACATATTAGAATTCATGGTGGATTCTGTGTTATTACAGAATTGATAACAATGCTTTCTGTAAACAGAAAGATACATTATTCTACTATGATGCTTTCATAGCAATTCTTTTTCAGCTGATTGCTTCAGTTACAGCAGGAAAATCAGCTCCCACAAACGGCTGTCACAAATGATTATTTTGATCATCAGCTAATCACCATTTATTTTGGCTAATCTTTGAATAATTAGATTGTGTGAAAATTGTATGCTATTGTCGGAAAAACATGATTAAATAAAAATTGAGTGAGATGCCTTCATTACATGGAGGTTATTTAATGGACTTCTTTGATCAAGCAAGGAGGAACAGTATTACAGAGTATTTGCAACAACTGAGCCCTGCCTCCCACAACTGACACAGACCTTTTATAGATTTACTTAACCTTACTATTATCTACACCATGTCAGTAAACATTTCTTCTCACTGGCTACTGCGAACTCCCAGGCATCTTCGTCTGATAGGACAGGCTCAATCTTAGAACACGCCAGGATGGTCAGTGCTCCGAGGGTTGTTTCCATGGTAATACAGGACGTAGGAATCCTAATATCAGTTCATTTGACCTAACGTAATATTATACAATGTCACACAATCAGACTACCACTATATCATGAAGAAATAGCACACAGTTCTCTCTGTATGTAAGGATACACAGAAGAGGCCATTCTTAATATACATTTTCCCATAACACTATCTTACAAGCAGGCAGAGGCTCAAATATAACCACTAAGCTATATCTAAGCAATGCACTCCATCCACACAAAACTTTGTGTGCGTTCTCATGGAAGACTGTTTAACATACTGGTAGTGATGATCTGACCTCAGCCCCGCCAACTGAGAACAAAATAACAAGTTTCTATTATGATCTTCAATGACAGTGAAAGTTTTGAAGTGCTGTTCAAGTAGTAGTGTAATATACCCCCTGTTGGAAGCACAGTATGTAACTTTCATTTTATGATATAATAATTTGTAGAGTACTTGGTCTTGATGAACTGTAAACACAAGTCAGTCAGTGGGAACGCTGGGTTAAAATATTTCTCTTCTCATCTCCACAGTACCCTTACATACTGGGCTTCAGCTTGGCTCTCTGTTGGTGTCTGTTGGTCTGTTCCAGTCGGATCTACATGGGAATGCACTCAGTTCTGGTATGTCTCACACACAGTCTCAATCATTGTGCCAAGTTTGACATTTACAGCCCTTCTACAACTAAAGAATGATTATTCCTGATAGTTACTAACTGAAGTCGGATTTAGACTCTTAATAAAATGAGAGAGATTCCTTTAAACGTTTGGAGGTTTTAATATGATTTGAATCGATCATACAGGAGGACAGTAACACATTACAGTAAAATGCAGAATACTGACCTGTCTCAATATTACAACACAAAGCTTATATTATTTCTAGCAACCTTGGTCTATCTATTGTAGATAAAGTACAACTCTCAAGGTGAAAATCATACACTTCGTGGCACCTTTCTCTTGGATTAGAAAGCTTTGAACTTTGTAGACCTTTAAGGATGCCCAGTCGAAGAGCCATCTCCATGGTAATACAGGATGTGGACTGTCATTATCAAAACTCTCTGACCATGACTTGGGTAAAGGCGTTATTCAATAAGACTAATCATTCAAACTCATACTACAACATTAAGTAAACATGCATCACAGTTGATTACAAATTACAGATAAATCATTACACTAAATCTTTCCACCACACTAATAATGCAAAAATCATTAATAAAAAGTACATTGACATTTTTATTTTTATTTGTGTACCGTTTCTACTTTGGAAATATTCAAGAATTTAAAAATAGGCTATAACTTACTAGCTTTCTTCAGTTGTTTGTTCAAATCTATAAATCTAAGTTTGACTTACAATTTTGCATGTCCCCACTTAGTGTCATGGAGTGGAACACATTTAATTAAATAATTAGATTTTCTGAGTGACATGTAAATTGGAACACAACTCTCAACTCTGGCTAAGCTATTGGTCTGAGCACCATGTACTATTTGGTTATTGGAATTTCGTTTTAGAAACAAAAATGAAAGGAATTTTCACATTTAGATTTTTGATTAATGAATAAAGTTACAGAAAAGTAGGTGCTTTTTAAAAATTCTAAGGTTAAAAACAACATTTGTGAACTTAAAATTAAACATTAAACAGACACACTTTTGTTTTTAGAAACCGGAAGTACTTTTTCCTTCAGTGTGACCTTTGATGAACATACATGTTATTTAGTGTTTGTTATTAAGTGTGGTGGGATGGACATGTTTGGAGTGGCCCATTGAAGTCTTGTGCGAAAATCTTTTGCCCTGAAATATTCTGTTCCTCTGTCGGAGCACACACTGCAGCCAGAGCGACAAAATCTGACAGACTTCATGCCACTTCTAATCTACTTTTCAGTAAAATGATGGCAAGTAGTCATTTTAAAATTTTTTGGTTATTAAGCTTGCAGTAAATAAATTGATACAAATAAACATGGTCTAGTGTGTGTTTAAAAAAAAAGTTTTGTTTTTGTTGTTGTTTTTTTTAGTTTTGTTTTAAATGGCTCAGTGTTTTTCTCTCCATAGAAGCTCCACCCGGTCTGGTATCCTGCTCAGCTATATTGCTGGATGGGGAACATATGTCCAGATGATGCTTAAAGTCACCGAGCATCCTCCATGCTGTCTCTTCTCTGTCTTCTCAGACCCCCAGACGGTCGTAGCAGATGACCGCTTGTACTGAGCCAGGTTCTGGTTGTGGTTCTGCCGGAGGTTTCTTCCTGTTAAAGGGGAGTTTTTCCTCTCCACTATCACTACATGCTTGCTCAGTGTCACGGCTCCTCCTCTGCATTGCAGGGGCGGTTCCTCCTGCAGGCTGAGGAGGGTCGTTAGTGATTGGAGCCACCTGGCCTCAGGTATATAAGTATGCAACTAACCACTTCTCTCTCTCTCTCTGCTCCTCCAGGTATGATTCTGTTTTGTTTGTTCCTTTGAAGTTTTACATTTGTTCTCACTCAGTCATGTTTACACATACAGATACACTCAACCATGCACTTTACATACACCCTACATTATGACATTCTCACACCTCATTCCTTTTTCTTAGGTTAAAGTTACTAGTTTTCGATTTACAATAAACTCTTTTTGATTTGCCTATACTTGTAGTTTGTGTCCCCTCATTTTTGCCACAGGCCATGAGCCGGCCTGTGACAAGTGGGGGCTCGTCCTTAAGTCAAAGTTATTGTTATACTTTAGTCTTTTAGTTTAGGTTAAAGTTTGCCATAGTTGACTGGATTGTTTTGGTTTTATCATTGATCCATTTGTTTACTTGTAGTTTGGCTTATTTGATTGTTTTGTAAGTTTATATTGCCAAACTTTTTGTTTTAGGGGATGCTTTAGTTTGGCCAATAGTGTTGGAGAGAGCATTGAGAGCCATGTGTTCCTTTGTTTAGTTAGCTTTATAGCTAAATTGAGTTAGCAGTTTACTCTGAGCCTTTTCTGGGTTTTTGTTCAGGTGGGAGTCCTCTCTTGTTGAGGCTTATCAGCGAGTGTCAATAGGAGGCTCGTGATGTTTTTGTTTTAGGTGGCAGTGAACGTGGGAAGAGCTTCCCTTTTTCCTTTTTCCCCTACATCTGCTCGGGAGCACCTCCATGGATGTGGGGGGCAGCCAGTTTCTGGTTGTCCTTTCCACTCTGCTGGTTTTGTGTGCATAAAAACCCACCACATGTGACTGCAAGAAGACTAAGGGCCGGTTAGTTAGTAGTTTTTTTTGGAGAATAGTGGGGTGTGACTCCTGTCCTTAAACACAGACTGGTAGCAGGTGAATTGTGTAATTCTTTTGTTGTTGTTGTTAATTTTTCTCTTCAGCGTTTGTGATAGTTGTATTGGTTGAGGTAAATGTCTTCCATTCTGAGTGGTTTTGTTCAAGCTCCTTCAGAGGTAGCTTTGGAGTTGTGTACTAAGGAGCAATTAATTGAAATTGCTGACCATTATAAGATTGAGATTGATGATAGCAAACTTAAAGAGTCTATCAAAGCTAGATTAAAACAGGGTCTTAAAGAAATGGGTGTTTTTGGGGGTCACTCTGCTAGTAGGGTGGGTGCAAGTTTTCAGTCAAGCCCGTCATTAACTTTTGAGCAGCAGAGGGAGCTGTTGCAAATGCAGTTGGAGATCGCACAATTGCGGAATGTCAATAGACCAGAAGTAGTACCACAATTTGATATTTTACAGAATCTTTGTTTGTTGCCTAAGTTTGATGAGTCAGATCCAGACACATACTTTACGTTATTTGATCGTATTGCAGAAGCTAGAGCTTGTTCAGATCTGGACATGACTATGTTGTTGCAATGTGCACTTACAGGTAAGGCACGTGAGGCTTTTTCAGCACTGAGTGAAGCTGACAGTAAAGTTTATTCTAAAGTTAAATCAACAGTTCTGAAGGTCTACGAGCTTGTGCCAGAGGCATATCGTCAAAGTTTTCGTTACAGGAAAGAACAAGATTCACAAACCTATTCTGAATTTGTTCGAGATTTGACTTCTGCATTTAATCATTGGTGTACAGCTTCTGAAGTTAGTACTTTTGAGGGTCTGTGTAACTTGATCGTGTTAGAACAGTTCAGAAATTCTGTGTCTGACCAGGTTGCTACATACATTAATGAACGTAAAGTTAAGTCTCCAAGTGATGCAGCAGTCCTTGCAGATGAGTACAGGTTAACCCATAAAAACCATTTTGAGTCAAATAGTGATATGCACTTTAAAAACTTTACTCCTAGGAACAGTAGGTCACCTTTTTCTGGAGCTTCGTTCCAAAGGCCACAGAAGTTTGGTTTTGGGGGACATAAAGCACCAGTAAAGGTAAATACCTGTCGCTACTGTTTAGTTGAAGGGTATTGGAAGAAAGATTGTCTTTTACTTAGATCAAAAAAGTTAGGTCAAGCTAAATCTGCTGTGATGGCCATTTCTGTTACAGCCTCTGACCATCAGGGTGAGTTTTTTTCAGCCAATAGTTGAGTTTGGTTCTCCATCTCACAAATGTGACTTTTCAGCCTTTATTTCAGATGGGGTAGTGTCGCTGGTAGATGGCAACCAAAATGTTCCAATTAAGATCTTGAGAGACACTGGAGCTTTGGATTCTTTTATTTTGGAATCTGTTTTGTTGTTCTCTAAAGAGTCTGATAGTGGTAGTTGTGTACTGGTACGTGGCATGGGTTTAGTTCCATTCTCTTTTCCTTTACATGAAATTACTCTGAAATGTGGTCTGATAGAAGGTGATGTAGCTGTTGGGGTTAGACCCCAGTTGCCAGTAGAGGGAGTACACATGATTTTGGGGAATGACTTGGCAGGTAGTAAGGTGTAAGCAGATGGCAAAATACACATCTTTAAGAAGCAACCTACAGTGCCCCCTGCAAAGGTATCTCCTGATTACAGCTGTGTGTCTCCTGAGGTATTTCCAGTGTGTGCTGTTACCCGCTCTGCCTCACACAAGGAGATTGAGAGTAAGCCAGAAAGTCTTGAGTTGCCTGTTTAACTCCAAATTGAACAGTTGACTAGTTCTAGAGAGTCATTGATAGCTGAGCAAAAGGCCGATACTACCTTGGCTGATTTGTTTGATAGAGTTGTTCCCGATTCAGCGGTGAGGAATAGTGCTCAGGGCTATTTTCTTTTTGATGGGCTAGGTCTAGGTAAGGTTGTGGGTCAGGGTTTTGTGTGTCCCGTGGAAGCAAAAGTTCAGGCTGTGAAGCGGTTTCCACAGCCCTCTACAAAAAAATAACTGATGCGCTTCCTGGGAAAACTACCGTGCATTCTGTAAAAACTTTTCGGTAGTAGTGTCCCCATTGACCAATCTGTTGAAGGCCAACGCTGAATTTATCTGGTCCATCCAGTGTCAAGAGGCATTTGATGCAGTTAAGGCTCTTTTGTGTTTGTCACCTGTGTTGGCAGCACCCAATTTTGGGAAACCTTTTATATTACAAGTAGACGCCAGTCAAATCGATGCTGGGGCTGTGCTTCTCCAGGAAAATTATGACAATGTTGAGTGTCCAGTCAGTTTCTTCTCCCGGAAATTTAATAAGTATCAGCAAAACTATTCTGTAATTGAAAAGGAGGCTTTAGGTCTCATTTGGGCTCTACAGCATTTCTAGGTCAATGTTGGTTCCGGTTTGACCCCTTTAACTGTGTTCACTGACCATAACTCCCTCGTTTTTCTAAAGTCCTTACAAAATCCCAACGTTGGGCTTTGTTCCTGCAACCTTTCAACCTTGATATTAGACATATTAGTGGCAAGGATAATATCATTGCTGACGCTCTGTCCCGTGCTCCTGTAAACTAGTTGGTATTTTCTTTCTGTTGACCCCTACGGGCTGTCTGCGCCTCTTTCTCTTAAATTGCTCCCTATGTACCAGGGTTGCCGAGTTTGAGGGATGGACAGTCTGCCAGGGTACACAGGGTGACTGTTAGGAGCTGGGACGGGTATTCTTTTTATTTATTTATTTTTTTTGGGGAACTTTGGATTGTTTTAAATGTTGGGCCAAATTTGGGGGCTGAGGGTGGGACCCTCATCTTAAGGAGGGGGGTGTCACGGCTCCTCCTCTGCATTGCAGGGGCGGTTCCTCCTGCACACTGAGGAGGGTCGTTAGTGATTGGAGCCACCTGGGCTCAGGTATACTGTATAAGTATGCAACTAACCACTTCTCTCTCTCTCTCTCTGCTCCTCCAGGTATGATCCTGTTTTGTTGGTTCCTTTGAAGTTTTACATTTGTTCTCACTCAGTCATGTTTACACATACAGATACACTCAACCATGCACTTTACATACACCCTACATTATGACATTCTCACACCTCATTCCTTTTTCTTAGGTTAAAGTTACTAGTTTTTGATTTACAATAAACTCTTTTTGATTGGCCTATACTTGTAGTTTGTGTCCCCTCATTTTTGCCACAGGCTATGAGCCGGCCTGTGACATCAGTATGAGGGATTGCTGAATGGATTGCTGTGGTTGGAGGTCTGCATCAATGGGGCCCAACCCCATGTCAACAACTTCATGCAATCTGCTGGGATTCCTTACAAAGAAAACTTTTAACTGATTGGAATGTTAAATAATTGTATTGAAATTACTTTTTTTGTGAATTGAGTCTATATAAATAAAAGTCAATTCAAAATTATTGAAAATTATGAGATTCGAAGTCTGACTTGTATGCTTTAATACCTGACGGATATCAGCCACCAGTACTATTTCCTTAACATTGCGTTCATATACAAAAAAAATCTCCAATGTTAACACTGGTGATCCTCTGCACAAAAAATGCCGCAAGAGCAAAAAGGTGTAAATAGAATCATATATTTCATTGCTCTCAATTTTTTTTTTTGCACAAATGCCATGCTTCAGTCCTCTCAAAACGTTTTTGAGATTTAAGCACTTTAATTTCAGGTTTTGTTAAAAAAAGTTGCAGTCTAAAAAACAAAAAAATGGAAAATGAAATAATTTTTGGTGTTATATCCAGAAGACTTGTCTGGGGTTTGATTTGTCAAGGATCAAGAAAACCCCCAAGAAAGTCAAACAAAAATCAAGAAATTGAGAGACAAAAAAGAAACAATCTTTTTGAAGAGTAAAACTTGCAATGACTTGGAGAAAAATGTCTTCTCCCAGAAGAAGAGATAATGTTTATTAAGTCATCATAAAAATCCTGCAGTTAAATTAAGGCTATGGAAACAGGAAATGCATGCAATGCTTAATATGAAAATCAAAAAAGGTGGATCACAAGCTTTCAAAAAAGAAAGTTATCCTGCAGCACAAAATTCACACTAAATCTAAGCTCGGTTTAATGATTCTCTGATAGTTATTTTTCCTCCTGCAGGTTTCAGCTGTAGTACACCTGAAAACCTTCTGATCTAAGTTATTGCAGTACTTTTAGAAAGTTATGTTTTAGATCTGGTAGGCTTTACAGACTAAGGGGAGTCCTACAACCATTACAATTCAATTCAATTTCAATTCAGTTTATTTATATAGCGCCATTTCACAACAGATGTCATCTCAAGGCACTTTACAAAGAGTTATTACAATACAATGTTTAGTGTAGAAATTACAGAACCACAGAAGATTGCGTCGTGGAATTCTCAGCAATCCCTCATACTGAGCAAGCATGAAGCGACAGTGGGAAAGAAAAACTCCCTTTTAACAGGAAGAAACCTCCGGCAGAACCAGGCTCAGCACAAGCGGTTATCTGCCGCGACCGTCTGTGGCTTGGAGAATACATAACAGAGACACAGAAAGAGCAATAGAACTGATGCAGAAGTTTGTTGCAGGACGTGGAGAATTTTCCGTCACTGCAATGCCATCTTAGTCAGGGTCGTCAAGCAGGGCTAATCCGGAGCACCTACTATAATAGAAAACAGGTTAGTGCTTGAATTGACAGCACATCATGCAGTTGGGGAGAAGTAGGAGAGAAAGTAGGAACAGACCCTAATAATGTCCTCCAACAGCCTAGCCTAAAGCAGCATAGCTACTAACATTAACCTGTCTCCTAGCTACTAGGAGACCTGGCTACCAACACTCTGTCTGAGTCCTCCTGACCCGTGGACGGTGTAGGGCCGGTAACGGCCCCCGTCATGCCGGGGTCTTCTCGGAGTCGGGTTGTTTGAGAATGCAGCCCAAAGTGGGTGGTAAACTCCATCTAAGGCTAAATACCGGCACGAGACCGATAGTCGACAACTATCTTAAGGAAAAATAGACAGAACTGAGAGGACAGAGTTGAAGAGGGCGAGAAACGTTTAAGAGATAAACGGGTGGGGTCCGCACAGTCTGCCCGGGGGATTCAACCCGGCAGGTAATGGGCGGCCGCACTGTGCGGGAGGATCCCCTTGAGGGACCTCTCTCCGGCGCTGGCTGGCCCCCGTGGGGCGCATTTCTTCCGCGGCGGTAAGCCGCGACCGGCTCCGGAACTTTACCTGGCTTACATTAATCTATCTCTACCTAGCTACTCTACCTCTTCCTATCTCTTCCTAACTTTTGACACTCTGCCTGACTACTAACATTAACCTGTCTCTTCCTATCTACCTGTCTAACCTGACTCTAACTACCTATAAACATATCTCTAACTGTAAGCTTTGTCAAAGAGGAAAGTTTTTAGCCTAGTTTTAAAGATAGACAAATTGTCTGCTTCACGAACCAACCCTGGGAGCCGGTTCCATAGGAGGGGAGCCTGATAGCTGAAAGATCTGCCACCCATTCTACTTTTAGAAATCCTAGGAACTACCAGTAAACCTGCAGTCTGAGAGCGAAGGTCTCTGTTAGGAACATATGGAACAATCAGGTCTCTTATGTATGATGGAGCTAGATTATTAAGGGCTTTATATGTCAGAAGGAGGATCTTGAATTCTATTCTAGATTTTACTGGGAGCCAGTGAAGAGAAGCTAAAACAGGGGAAATGTGATCTCTTCTTTTAATATTCATCAGAATCCTAGCAGCAGCATTTTGAACTAACTGAAGACTTTTAATTGTATTCTGTGGACTACCTGATAATAGACAGTTACAGTAATCCAGCCTTGAAGTAACAAAGGCATGGACTAGTTTTTCAGCATCATTCCTGGACAGGATGGTTCTAATTTTTGCAATATTCCTAAGGTGAAAAAAGGAAATCCTACAGACTTCTTTAATGTGAGATCTAAATGACATATCTTGGTCAAAAATAACACCGAGGTTTTTTGCTTTATTACTGGAGGCTAATTTAATGCCGTCCAGGTGAAGGGGTGACTAAGTAGTTTCTTTTTCAGAGCTTCTGGTCCAAAGACGACAACTTCTGTTTTATCAGAATTTAGAAGCAAGAAGTTTAGAGTCATCCAAGTTTTTATGTCTTCCAGACATGCTTGTAGTCTACCTAACTGATTGGATTCATCAGGATTTATGGATAGATATAGCTGTGTATCATCTGCGTAACTATGGAAATTTATCCCATGCTGCCTAATTATTTTACCAATAGGAAGCATATATATAGTAAAAAGAATCGGCCCAAGGACTGAACCCTGTGGTATTACTGAGCCAATACTTTGAATTTTTGATTCGAATTTGAGAGCTAGACCTCCTAGTTAAAATTTTTTATTCTGACTCTGAGTAACATGTATATTGATTGATTTACCAAAAGTAAAAAAAACAACAGTTGATCAAACTCTTACCTGTGGTTTGCTTCTGGCTCTGTTCCAAATCCTGCTTAAGCCTACAGGGTTCTATGCAGGAACGTCAATAGGATTAAGAGACGGGGGAGCTTAGCCCCAGGGACTTGACAATGAATGTTTTTGGCGAATCCTGTAAAGAGTTTATCAATTAAAGGAGCCCATTAGGGGTCGGGGTAAGAATCCGTAACCTCGGTTCAATAAACCATGCGCATGTGATGATTAAACTGTGCACATGGATCCATACTCTGTTATCTCAGATTATTAAATAGTGCACATGGATTCATATAACATGTGTTATAGTGTGGGGGATCCTGTCCAATTAATATTGTGCCCCGGCTACTTGTTGACTAAGTTGCTCCTTTGGCAGACTGGTGAACATGCTCAATTTTCACCCGGGAGACGGTGGATTGAATCCTGTCCTCGGAATGTACTTTATGTATAATGTTTTGGGTTCCTGCAGGAAAGAAGGCTTTAAAGATGTCATATTTATAAATAACAGCTTTGTAGCCACCTATTGAGCCTGGGAGGGTCTATGCACAACAAATAAAATATATAAAGACAGACAAGTTGCTAAATATGTCGCATGGCTGAAAAATATCTTAGATATGGGCCATAATTCACAAACTGTATGCCCACCTTGCCCACTGGAATACAGGCACAGTCCTGTGCTATCTGCATAGATGCATAGAGCAGATGGTGCGACATAAACACCTTGCATTAAAGAGATATAAGTTAACCAGTTTCTTGTTGATACAGTGCCCACTTTGAATACAAGTCTTTATGGACATAACATGAATCTCTGCAAAGAATGCTACAGTGTCTGCACATAAAGAAACTCTATAAGATAGTGGTAGATATCAGTTTGGATACTGATTATATGAAAACAGCACAGGGAGCATATGCATGTTAGACCTGCACAGTTAATAATTTCCACATCAGGTTTTTATCAAAAAACCAGCTGGTGGCCTAAGATAAGAAACCTCCATCCTAGGGTTGTGTCATTTGTTGTTTCTCTTCACGACTCGGCAGGCAAAAAGTTTGAGACGGGCCCTAGCCCCATAAGTGGCGCTCTTGTTCAGTTACTCAGTCAGGATTAGGGCAACAATCGATTATTTTAGAAATCGATTAATCTATTTATTATTTATATCGATTAATCGATTAACCGGAAAGGTATTTTACTTATATTAAAAACCAAAATTTCACAACTGGAGAGCAGATTTTAAATAGGTACACTACCGTTCAAAAGTTTGGGGTCACCCAAACAATTTTGTGTTTTCCATGAAAAGTCACACTTATTCACCACCATACGTTGTGAAATGAATAAAAAATAGAGTCAAGACATTGACAAGGTTAGAAATAATGATTTTTATTTGAAATAAGATTGTTTTTACATCAAACTTTGCTTTCATCAAAGAATCCTCCATTTGCAGCAATTACAGCATTGCAGACCTTTGGCATTCTAGCTGTTAATTTGTTGAGGTAATCTGGAGAAATTGCACCCCACGCTTCTAGAAGCAGCTCCCACAATTTGGATTGGTTGGATGGGCACTTCTTGCGTACCATACGGTCAAGCTGCTCCCACAACAGCTCAACGGGGTTCAAATCTGGTGACTGCGCTGGCCACTCCATTACCGATAGAATACCAGCTGCCTGCTTCTTCTCTAAATAGTTCTTGCACAATTTCGAGGTGTGTTTTGGGTCATTGTCCTGTTGTAGGATGAAATTGGCTCCAATCAAGCGCTGTCCACTGGGTATGGCATGGCGTTGCAAAATGGAGTGATAGCCTTCCTTATTCAGAATCCCTTTTACCCTGTACAAATCTCTCACCTTACCAGCACCAAAGCAACCCCAGACCATCACATTACCTCCACCATGCTTAACAGATGGCGTCAGGCATTCTTCCAGCATCTTTTCAGTTGTTCTGCGTCTCACAAACGTTCTTCTTTGTGATCCAAACACCTCAAACTTGGATTCATCCGTCCACAGCACTTTTTTCCAGTCTTCCTCTGTCCAATGTCTGTGTTCTTTTGCCCATCTTAATCTTTTTCTTTTATTGGCCAGTCTCAGATATGGCTTTTTCTTTGCCACTCTGCCCTGAAGCCCAGAATCCCGCAGCCGCCTCTTCACTGTAGATGTTGACACTGGTGTTTTGCGGGTACTATTTAATGAAGATGCCAGTTGGGGACCTGTGAGGCGTCTGTTTCTCAAACTAGAGACTCTAATGTACTTATCTTCTTGCTCAGTTGTGCAACGCGGCCTCCCACTTCTTTTTCTACTCTGGTTAGAGCCTGTTTGTGCTGTCCTCTGAAGGGAGGAGTACACACCGTTGTATGATATCTTCAATTTCTTAGCAATTTCTCGCATAGAATAGCCTTCATTTCTAAGAACAAGAATAGACTGTCGAGTTTCAGATGAAAGTTCTCTTTTTCTGGCCATTTTGAGCGTTTAATTGACCCCACAAATGTGATGCTCCAGAAACTCAATCTGCTCAAAGGAAGGTCAGTTTTGTAGCTTCTGTACCGAGCTAAACTGTTTTCAGATGTGTGAACATGATTGCACAAGGGTTTTCTAATCATCAATTAGCCTTCTGAGCCAATGAGCAAACACATTGTACCATTAGAACACTGGAGTGATAGTTGCTGGAAATGGGCCTCTATACACCTATGTAGATATTGCACCAAAAACCAGACATTTGCAGCTAGAATAGTCATTTACCACATTAGCAATGTATTGCGTGTGTTTCTTTAAAGTTAAGACTAGTTTAAAGTTATCTTCATTGAAAAATAAGGACATTTCAATGTGACCCCAAACTTTTGAACGGTAGTGTATAAAACAAATAAACACAATTTTACACTTGCAAGAACTTTTATTTTCAATGGCATGATGAAATTGCACTTTTTTGTCCACAGGAGAGCAGTCATTTAAATAAAAAATAAAAAATACCTAAGTGTGAAAAACTTAGAGCACCTTTCTTCCATTTTTTGGGTAAAGCGGGTCCTAGATGGTAGTTCATATCGAGGACTGAAGTTGGCAATCATTTGCTTGAAGCCCTTTCCTTCTACCATGGAGAAAGGACGCATGTCAGTCACTAGGATATTCAGGATGCTGTCCGAATGTCCTGCTGCTTGCTGTGGTGTACATGGAGGGGGGATTCTCAGGAAGCTGTCTATTTGGGGCTGATCTCTGCTGAATGAGGGGAAAAAAAGGGAATTTATTTACAGACATATATATTACACACAATATAAGAGTACTTCAGACGTTGTTTTGTTATTTTTAATGTCGTGATAATAAATATGTATCATTTATTTTAAAAAATATAAAAAACCTTCAACAAACTGTATCTCGATACTTTACCACACATTAAAATATATTAATGACATATGATTTTACATTTCAACACATGATTGATACCATGCAATGTCAATCATATGTTTATAGGCAAATATCTGCAACCTCCGCAATTGAAACTTGTTTTCTTCCTGACCGATAGCATGTGCCCATAATGAGGCTGAAGTTGGTTTCCGTTTCTAGCTTCCGATTCGGGAAATGGCTAAAGGGCTATTACAACAAATGTTTCTCTACTCTGGGCATATTTAATATGCTCTGGTTTTAAATCTTCAACACTCAGACATTTCAGACCTGGATTATATTATTCTACACTACTAGAAGAATAATTAAAATCAACTCTGGGATTTGTGAAACTTCAATAAAGGTGTAGATGTAAAAAAATGCTGAAATCCACCTTTATTGAAGTTTCACAAATCACAGAAAGGTTTCACAAATCCCAGAGTTGATTTTAATTATTCTTCTAGTAGTGTAGAATAATATAATCCAGGTCTGAAATGTCTGAGTGTTGTAGATTTAAAACTAGAGCATATGGATATGACTTCTGGCTCTCAGCGAGGACGGACGCTTTTTTCTCTCCCTCCTCTTCCTGTGTCTTATCCCACAGCTCTCTGTCTCTTGTGCCTCTATCTGGAGTATGTTTTTGCAATTTTCTCCGAACCAAAACTGAATGAAAGATGGAAATGCTCAGCTGGTCTCTGAATGCTTTTGATAAAATCTACTCAACTCTACGAAGCACCGGTCAGGGGCAACCGGGGTGTCCTGCATGGACATATCCGGCGGGCTACGTGTTGGATGCCAGGACAAAGTTCTAGCCGTTGTGTCTGTCAATACTCTCCCAAGAGGATGCTGAAGATATCTATCCATTCGGAATCATGGTGATCGGGTTCCTGCTGATTGGAATGGGCAGTTACTGGATCTACCGCAAAATGGAGCAACAAAGATCTGAAACATGGTCCAGATTGGTCACTGTTCTGGAAGCGATTGGACGGCTGAAGGAACAGTTGGATGCGCTGATTCGTGCTGACGGGACTCTGAACCAGATGCTTAGGGAGCTGGGACGCAGACAAGATGCTGCAAGAGGCGATCTAGCCGGCGCACGGGGAGTCATCCGCAATTTGTCATCGGACTTGGGAGAAACTGTCTGTGCGGATAGGGGCAACTGGAAATTAATTGGATTTGGAACTTTAATCTGAACTACAATTTGGTTGAATTAGATTATAAAAGAAACCGCTGACAGACTGAAGGGGTAGAGAGGAAATTTGCTCTCTCCCTGTTATCCAAATAAGTATTGTTTTGGCTCCCATGAAGACCTTCAACTGGTCCACAATCACATGCCTGTGAGAGGAATGTAAACAGGGTATCCTCCCCCCGTCCACCTGCATCTACTAACGCGCACACTGACATGGATTCAGACACACACACTAACACACACACACCTTCTAGCTGTATCCTAATGCTCTCTCCTGCACCAGGAAGCTGGATAACAGTGCGCCTCGATGGCAGCGCGTTAACCTGTGGACTGGAGCTCATACCCGCCCATCCCTCCTGATGTGTCAATGTTAATGTCTGAATATGTGCTTAAATGTTTAGGTGTGTTTTTTTTTCTATTACCTGTTTTTTGGCTCTTGACTAAGGATCAAAACACATGTGAACGCTTTTTTCCCGCACCGTGGACCCCCCCTCCCCCGGCATGTATCTGATCTTATCTTTTTATCAAGGGAGCGCCATCCTTTTGGCTGCAAGCCCTGCAGTGACCTGGATCTGTTTGAATTCCTTGTTTGTTTGTCATGATCTTGGACAGGTTGTACTGTAAACAGAATTTCCCCTTGTGGGACAATAAAAGTTAATTCAATTCAATTTAATACAATTAAATACACCCAGAGTAGAGAAACATTTGTTGTAATAGCCCTTTAGCCATTTTCTGAATCGGAAGCTAGAAACGGAAACCAACTTCAGCCTCGTGTGCCCATACGCCTCTCAACGCGTTGGAAAAACGGGACATGTATTATGTTAAGCAAACAAACGTGTGCCTTTTACCTTGTTTCTGCTTGTTTGGTTGTTAGATTTACTCCTGGATGCTTTCTTGTCAAGTGCTGCTGCATGGTTGAAGTGCTGTGGTGATAGGCTAGCTCCGCCTGGCAATGCACACATTGTACCACGTCTGTGTTGTCAGTCTTTTTTAACTTAAAATGCTCCCAAACTTTTGACATTTTCTGTCGTTTTCGTTGTCCTCCATGTTCCGTTTCTCCTCCGTTGTTTTCTCCATCTCTCCATCGTTGCCGCGCACTAATCCCACAGACACCGCTCTCCCGCTCTAGCCTTGCCCCGCTTCCAGCTGTTTCCGGCTGCTGCCATGTGGAAACAAGCTCCGCTAAAGTTTCGGGCGCAACGCACCGTCAGATTTTAATGGATTTTAATGTGCCACATTAATTAAACGCATCATCGAAGCAACAAAATAGTAATCGAAGGTTTTTTATAATTGAGTTTGTCGATTTAATAGATTAAAACGATGCAGCCCTAGTTAGGGTGCATGAACGTAACTGCAAAACAAAGAAGGGCACAATGTTAGGCAGTATCAATCAGGTACACGCTAAATGATGTAATCTCTCAACACAACTTGGAGTGTGTACTCTTCCCTTAAATGAGTCAGGCATCCACAGCGTGAACCTTAAAGTCAAAATCGTCAGTCACTCTTTGCTCAGCACCACAGTGACCCTTTAAAGAGGTTACACAAAGAAAACAAGTCAAGAGTAATCAACCATAATGTAGCACTTATGGTGCTATTTGTGCCCCTATGTAGTGAATGACGGACTGAAGGGACAATTGGGCTAGATCAGATAGATTGTAAGATTCGGAGGAGCCTAGGGTGCATAACATCAAAGGACACACACACAAGAGATTGCAGAAAAACAATAAAGGTTTACTCTGCAATTTAGTTTAAGAGAATTATGTACAATGGGAACACAATTTGCGCAGTTTGGAAAATAAAATAAAAATACCCCCCAAAATTGTTGTAAAGTCCTTTCAATGTTTATCAAATCTTTCAATGTTCGTTTGTGACCGTAACCAGTCGGGTTACCAATACCAGTGTAATCGAATTTAAGACTCTTAATAAAAATGAGAGAGATTCCTTTAAGCGTTTGGAGGTTTTAATAAAAGTTGAATCAATCATACAGAAGAACAGTACAGATCACAGTGAATGCTGAATGCTGCCCCGCCCCTGCTCAAATGAAAATAAGTATTTATAAAGTTCAGCAACCTTGCCTCTATAACTTCTGAAGACAAAACTATTCTCTCAGGGTGGTGATTTCTCAGGATGAAGGCACCTGGCTCTTTAGCTGGGAATAAGTGAATCTTGACAGATACAAAACAATGGCAATAGCTTGGGTTAAATCGTAATACAATAAGAGAAACTCTCAAAACTAAGTATATAAGAAGAATCCATTTTTTGAGGCAGTGAGGGTTTCTCTAACATCGATTCCCATGTGAACTCAACACCTGTTTTCTGGCCCCTCTGCTCTGTGTTAATAATACTAACAGGTGAATCATAATAATAAATTTCTCCATCACAGTCTACTCCCCATTTATATAATCTCAAAGATAAATGAAAATACTAAGGAAAATCAACAATCAACAATAATAATTACTAACCTAAGAGCAGCATTCAAAAAGAAAGACAATAAAAGTGGTTCAAATAATTTCAATTATTACATGTCACATTGAATCATATCTAACAAAATTATCTAATCTAAGCATCCATCTTAATGACATTATCTGAACTTCATAACAGCATCCCATACAAAAATCCCGCTAGGGCGTAACATAAGCAACCTCCCAACTATGGTCGTGTTGTCCTTGCGCACGACAGGCGGGCAAAAGTATTAGACAGCCCCTAGCCCCAAGGTGGCACTCCTGTTCGGTTCCTCATTAGTCAGGATGCATAAACGTAACTGCAAAACAAAGAAAAGGGGCACAATTTTAGGCACCATCAATCCAGTACACAACGAAAATCAAAACAATTCTAAATATAAATTGAAACATGTACTCTTCCCTTAAATGAGTCAGGCATCCACAGCGTGAACCTCAAAATCAAGATCAGTCACTCTTTGCTCAGCACCACAGTGACCCTCCCCCAGCATCGTGCCCCCTGCTGCAATCTCCCTCATCTCCTGAAGCTGCCTGCCTTTCATCTCAGGATTTCACACCTCTCAGCTCCCAGCCATCACACTCACACCCAGCTTCTGAGGACTCCAGCACACATCCCCCTCCACCAACCATCTTGTCCCTCTCAGCACTCCAGGTGAGGAAAGAGCTTCGTAAGATCAAAGTGTGGAAGGCTGCAGGTCCAGATGACATCAGCTCCAGGATGCTGAGGTGCTGCGCAGATGAACTGTGTGGCATTTTAGGACATTTGTTCAACCTGAGCCTGTTGCTGGGGAAAGTACCACAGCTATGGTACCACACAGGAAGACCTCCTGTGTGGTACCAGTACCAAAGACCTCCCACCCCAAGGACCTTAGGAGCTACAGGCCGGTAGCCTTGACATCTCATCTGATGAAGACCCTGGAGAGGTTGGTCCTTAACCATCTGCGCCCCTTGGTGGGGTCTTCATTGGATCCACTGCAGTTTGCTTACCAACCCGGCATCGGGGTGGAGGACGCCATGATCTGCCTGCTGCACCGAGCTCTGACTCACCTGGAGAAACCTGGAAGCTCTGTGAGGATCATGTTCTTTGATTTCTCCAGTGCTTTCAACACCATCCAGCCACGACTCCTGAGGGACAAGCTGGAGCTGTCAGGAGTGGACCACCACATGTCCCAGTGGATACTGGACTACCTCACAGGACGCCCACAGTATGTGAGGACACAGGGCCGTGTGTCTGACACGCTGGTCTGCAGTACGGGGGCCCCACAGGGAACCGTGTTGGCACCGTTCCTCTTCACCCTCTACACTGCTGACTTCTCCATCAACTCCCCACGCTGCCACCTACAGAAGTTCTCTGATGACTCTGACATAGTCTGCCTCATTAAAGATGATAATGACTCAGAGTACAGACAGAGGACTCTGGACTTTGTGGACTGGTGCCAGCAGAACCACCTGCTGATCAACGCTGGGAAAACCAAGGAGTTGGTGGTGGACTTCTGGAGACGCAGACCCACCACACTGACACCAGTGAACATCCAGGGAGTGTACATTGAGATAGTGACTCTTATAGGTACCTGGGTGTTCACCTAAACAATAAACTGGACTGGAGCCACAACACTGATGCTCTTTACAGGAAGGCTCAAGGCAGACTCTACCTGCTGAGGAGGCTGAGGTCATTTGGAGTCCAGGGAGCGCTGTTAAGGACTTTCCATGACTCTGTGGTGGCCTCCGTCATTTTTTACAGTATTGTATGTTGGAGCAGCAGATTATCGACAGCTGAGAGGAAGAGTTTGGATAAACTCATCAGGAAGGCCAGTTCTAGGATGCAGCCTGGATCCAGTGCAGGTGGTGGGAGACAGAAGGACTCTGGCTAAAATAACATCTCTGATGGACAGAGTCTCCCACCCCATGCATGGAAATGTTGCTGAACTGCAGAGCTCCTTCAGTGACAGACTGCTGCATCCTAGATGCACAAAGGAGCGTTTCCGCAGGTCCTTCCTCCCTGCAGCTGTCAGACTGTACAACCAAAACTGCTCCCAACAAATATAAATACTTTACACCTGCACTGTATCTTACATTTTGCACTAAACAACCACACCGCTATAATTTGCACATTATTTCCACCTGATGTACATATTCTGTGTATTATTGAATTTTTTTGTATATATTTTTCTCTTCTGTTACATATGTTGTATATTTGTTGTTTCTTTCGCTGCTGTTTATGACCGAATTTCCCCTGGTGGGACTATTAAAGTATTATTATTCTATTATAACTAATTCATTCAAGGAATTGTTATAGACCATGATGTCTGTGTGAAGAAAGGAATTCATGTAGCCATCTGTGTTACAGCAAACCTGCAGATTTAAAGCTTAAAGCTTCCAGATTTAGCAGCAAGTTCTGCGTGTCTTGTGCCTGTTTCTACTGAAACGTGACCGCAACACCAGTTTCAAGTGGGCCATGGGGTACAAACATGACAACTTTGCTGACTGTAGTATTTCCTGTCTTTTATTTTGTTCATTATTGTTACATTTAATGTTGATGTGTGTCATACAGTGCAGACCAAAAGTTTGGACACACCTCATTCAGTGCGTTTTCTTTCTTTTCATGACTATTTACATTGTAGATTCTCACTGAAGGCATCAGAACTATGAATGAACACATATGGAATTATGTAGTATTTTTATTAAAAAGTGTGAAATAACCTGGCCTCCAAAGTCCTTGGACCTGAACCCAATGGAGATGATTTGTGATGAGCTGAACCGCAGAGTGAAGGCAAAAAAGGGCCAACATGTACTAAGCATCTCTGGGAACTCCTTCAAGACTGTTGGAAAACCATTTCTGGTGACTACCTCTGGAAGCTCAAGAGAATGCAAAGCAGTAATCAGAGCAAAGGGTGGCTACTTTGAGGAATCTAAAGTATAACATGTATTCAGTTATTTCACCCTTTTTGTTTAAGTACATACAGTAATTCCATACATCATGTGTTCATTCATAGTTTTGATGCTCTTACTTGAGAATCTACAATGTAGTCATGAAAATAAAGGAAACTCAGTGAATGAGAAGGTGTGTCCAAACTTTTAGTCTATACTGTATATTAGTCTAAAACAGGACAAACTATTGACAGGGACAGTATCCTCCTCCGCTCCCTGCTGCCATATCTTTTGCAGTTGTGATTTTCTATTTGTGGGTTGAGAGACAGGGTTGTTATGACCGAGCTCCTAGGGTCTCCCTATGTGATTGGTTTGGAGTAATTAATGACAGTAGTATTAAGCTACCAGCAAAAAGGCAAACCCTTTTATATTGAACTTTTTATTGACCTTTTTTTGTATTGCACCACAAGTTTGTCAGTATATATTGCTATTGAATTATCGTCCAGCCCTACATTGTAGCACCTGCTTATTCATTCACAGACAAAAAATGTTGGAAGTTCTTAGTAAAAATGCATTTCATTAGTTGGAAAAAAAACCCATTTTTTTTTAATAGCTGAACTTCAAATGAAAATGTGGCTAAACCATCTTGGTCTATTTTCTATGCTTCAATAATGAAGATACTGTGGATTTTAAGGTTCTGTTTCTGTGTTTGCTTCCTGCAGGACGTCATTGCTGGCCTTCTGTACAGCATCCTCATCCTCCTTTTCTTCCTTCCGGCCTTGGACATGATCGACAGCTTCAACCTGACCTGCCACTACGCTCCACTAGTTATTGTCTCCATCACCCTGTTCCTGGCCCTCTTCTCATTCACTCTGGACACCTGGAGCACTTCACGAGGTGACACTGCTCAAATCCTTGGTGTGGGTGCTGGCGTGGCCCTGGCGTCCCATGTTAACCAGATCTTGGGACTCATGCCAGACCTGACGCCAGATCATCTCCCACTTACTGTGCCTTCCTTAAATGCCGGCCTGGTGTGGGCTGCAATGCTGCGATTGGTCCTGGGGGTGATGGTTCTGGTGGTAATACGGGCGCTGATGAAAGCCATCACCATCCCACTGGTGTGCTGGGTGTTCAGGGTACCCAGCTTGGACGTGAGGAAGGCCCGGCAGCATGTGGAGGTAGAACTCCCCTATCGCTACATTGTCTACGGGACGATGGGCTTTAGTGTGCTCTTCCTGGTTCCTCTGCTCTTCACCTATTTGGAGCAGCCTTAATGGATGTACCCTCAGTGCATGGTCAGTGTCCAGTCAGGAAATGGAGATGCAGCATTTAAATAGTCTCTTTCTATCTCTACAGGTTGCTTTGTCTTGGAACCAGAACTGCTTGACATGAATTAAGGCCTTGACTTTGATTTTGTTCCTCGCTTTTTTCAAATTTATACTAATTTTTGTTTTGTTTTTCCAACTGACTTGAGTTAGCTTTAAGAAGACTGATAAATGAGGAGCAGACAGCTGCATCCTGGGTGCTGAAAAGTATTATTATTTTTTTTATTTTTATTTTATTTTTAAACTGTGGAAAAATAAATCCAGCTGTATTGGATGTGTATGCTAAATATTTACACTGTTGCCTGCTTAAAAGGATAGTTAAATACTTTTAAAGTGAGGTTCTGTTGAAAGGTTATAGGAAGTTAAAATCTTACCTGCAGTAGACTGCCACTAAGCAATAGACCTGATTTCATCATTGAGGCTATCCAAGACAAAGTTGAGTGAATGGCATCTGTAACTACCAAGTCTGTTTCAACAAGAACTAAAATCAGCAGCTAAGAATATGAAAATTACAAGAACAGAAAAAACCCAACATAAAATATCCTGGATTAATTTCCCAAATTTGTTGCACTTCATCAGCTGTGCAGCTTGACTGGTTCAATTCAATTCACTTTTATTTATATAGCGCCAATTCACAACAAAGGTCATTTCAAGGTACTTTACAACAAAAGTCATTTCAATACAATTATAAAAACATTCCAATCAGTTAAAAGTTTTTTATGTAAGGAATCCCAGCAGATTGTGCTGAATCATCGACGCAAGGTTATGCCCAGATCATGCAGACTCCAACCACAGCAATTCTTCAGCAATCCCTCATACTAAGCAAGCGTGTAGCGACAGTGGAGAGGAAAAACTCCGCTTTAACATGAAGAAACCTCCAGCAGAACCAGAACCAGAACCTGGATCAGTACAAGCGGTCATCTGCCACGACCGTCTGGGGTTCTGAGAAGACAGAGAAGAGACAGCATGGAGGATGCTTGGTGACTTTGAGCATCATCTGGACCGATGTTCCCATCCAGCAGGGGGCACTGTAGCTGAGCAGGGTACCAGACCAGTTGGAGCTTCTATGGGGAGAAAAATACTGAGAGAAAACTGGGTTACCAATCACAATAACAGCAAAAAAAATATATCTGGAGAGTGGGTTAAGATAGTATTCTTGATGCTCAGAGATTTTGAATTTGATCCCAGTGCATGTTGTTTTAGTTTAGATTTTTTTAAAATCATACACTGTATGTCTGTATTTAGACTGTTAATAAAGCATAAAAACCTATTAAGGTTTCTTTGTTGTTTAAAAGAAAAAACATAAGAAAGTATACCCCATTTTAAGCCCAGAAAAAGCCCAGTAAAGGACATATTTTGAGCATATTTTCAGCATATTAACTTTCTTGCTGTATTCATTTAATATAAATGACTATGAGAATGACCATACCATTTATAAACTTGACATAAATAGCACTGTTAGTTTTTAGAGGGCAGAAGTCTGCTTAATGCTGCATTCCATTTGTCTCGGATAATCGGGCGTCCGACTCCCTGTATACGAGAACCTGACTTAATTCCCCACTTAAAGTGGTCCAGTTTTTCTCACTACATTCCGTGTCAGAAAGAACATGGACACTTTGAGGGCAGCAGCTGTCGAGGGGCAGGCTAGTCATTGTCATTATTTGCGACGTAGAATCTTCAGCAGACCAACATGAAAAACAAAGCTGTACATTGTATCGCACGCACAGCAAGGCCGTACATTGTATAAATTGGTGACCGGATTAAAGCAGAAATGTAGTCAGATGTGTAAGAGCATTAAAAGTGACATTGAAATGACCAACATAGTACAAATATAAAGAAAATACATCTCAACTACGGGTGCAGCCATCTTTGTTCTCCAAGTTGCCCGCTCTACTCTGTCTACTATCCAGAGATCCGAGTAGAAGCTCAAAACTGTGGAGGCCGTGTCTCGGTGAAATCACACGAGAGACCTGCGAGATTTCCGACTTTCCAACTCGGAAGTATTAACTGGAATGCAGCATTAGTCTATTAGCTTCTTCCTCTGGTTCCAGCTACTCTAGATTAGCACTAAATGAAGACCCTATTAAAATGATCTACTGCAGCTAAGATATTAACTGACTATTGTCTGATAGCAGACTTCACATTGAAAATACTGAACTGTCCCTTTAATGTCCCCCGAGATCTGGAAGGCTTAAATAGGCCTAAAGTTTATTTTTATAAGCATGTTGAATTTTTTGAATTTCTTTATCTTAATGATTTTCTTTCCTCCATGACTTTCAAATGACATAAAGCCTAACACCAAAGTAAAAACGAACAGGGAATAAACAGACAAGAGAATCTGAAACTTTTTTGTTTTTTTGATATGTGGTTTATATATATATATATATATATATATATATATATATATATATGTGTGTGTGTGTATTATCCAAACATTCCAATCAGTTAAATGTTTACTTTTAAAAGGAATACCAGCAGATTGTTGTGAGTCACTGAAGTGAGGTTGTGCCCTGAACATGCAGACTCCAGTCACAGCAATGCCTCAGTAATATCTCAGACTGAACAAGAGTTTAATTTAACTGTCTCCTACTCCTTTGACTTATAGGTATAGAAGTGTATTTTTATGAAGTTCAGGAAAGAACTGCCCTCTCCACTTTTAGAAAAAGATGCACCGTCACAACTACAAATCTTCCCGTAAAAGTTATCATATAGACAAAGATAACTTATTCTAGCAGCAATCTGAAATTCATTTCTCCAAATAACATTCCAAATTTACCGTGGTGAAGTTAGTGGGATATTCTACACACTTCCGTTTCATTACAGTGGAGACTCCCTCCAACATCTCACCGAGAGCTGCGCTCATGGAGCAGATTTAACACCGCCGAAGGCTCACCCCTGAAGGTAGTGGTTTCGGTTAGGGACCGCCGCTAAATATCCACACATCACAGAAAATAAATCAATACCTGTGTGAGCTCATGACAAAGTAACCCCAAACTTTAGCCTACCTGCTGAGCAGAAAATGGGTGACGGAGGAATCAGTGAGGAGCCCAACCTGTGCTGTCAGCACACGCCATCTTCAGGAGGAATCTCCTAAAAACACTCTGGCCTAGTTTCTCTCTTCTGAGCCCTTTCTCTTCCTCTCATAAACCATAAAGATTATTTTTCTCTAGCGACTTACAGCCATTTCAAAAGAATCTGGTGAAAACTGTGAGGAAGAACGAATAGATAATGGCATAGAGCTACAGATAAACATGTCAGAGAGTGCATGGAGACTCTGAAGATAATTGACAATTAGGAGGACCAATAGTGTAGATGATCCACCCGGAAGAAAAAAAGATCCTCCACAATAGCTTTCTCTTTCTAACTGAAAGAACTTCTGTATTTGTTTAAGAGCTAACACTGTTTAGTGCTTACTGGTTTGTTTAAAGATGGAGATCTTGTGTGTCTTACTGAGACTGATATATTTAATATTCCCTTTAATAGTACATGTACAGTTGAATCCACTGTAACAACCATTAAGGGCCTTTTCCTACTGCTCTTCTCTTCTTAGACAACCTTCCTCTGTTTTTTCACTAAGCTAGACTGCATCTTCACAAAAAAATATTTGATAACTTAGTGCTTTACATTTTCATATCAGGTTATATATCTTAGTAGTTAAATGTTTTATTATAAATCATGGAGAAAAATAAGGAAATTCACTAATCAGATGTATTTTTTTCAAAAAATTGTGTATTGCACCATACAGTAATTTTGTTGATGAAAAACATTTCCATCATTTATGTTTTTTACTGGATGACAACTAAATGAAAACTAAAATCTCTACTTAACTGCAAAAATAACCAACTAGACATCCTCACGAGATACAGTATATTCCACTTGGTTTGGGCAGGTGTGAAAAGGGACCAAAGAAACTGATGCGCCTAAAAACAAAGCTCTTTTTTAACTTCGAGTTAAACTGCTGTGGTTTATTACAGTGGGAAATTAAAAAGACTTTCCTGCACAGAACATGGTGACCACTCTGATTGGGGGGGAGGGGGGGATGTTTTGAGTGTGTAAACATTCTGTCAGGATGGGAGTGTTTTGTGTTTTCCCTGTGTCTCCTGTTCATCCTATCTACATTTTACATAGTGGATACCTGAAATTAAATTAAGAGAAACTGATTTCAGTTAGAATAATAGATAGCTTTTTTTTAAATAAAATGTTAAAACAGCTTGGCGTACCCAGTAGCTGTGGACAGTTGGTAGCTTGCCATGATGACTGCATATTCTTCAAGCGCTTTGTCTATGTTCAAAGGTGCCGAGTGAAAGTGAAGCAAAGCAAATAAAAGTGGGAGTTTGTAGCTTCCCCACCTTGTTATACTGACACAGCCATAAAAACCGTGACAGTATTTCAATGGACAGTCTTTCATTGATCAAACCAAAACTGAGCTACTTCCTGCTCATAGATCACATCTGTGTAATTCATGTTATTTTTTTTACTGTAGCTCAGAGAAAAATGTTAATTTAGTAGATAAGTTATTGTTTTACTTAATTGCAGCAGGGGTCAAATGATCAAAACTTTGAGAAAGTACATCCTGTAAAATTCAGTTTGTTTTCGTCTAAGGCATTTTGATGGTGGGATTTTGTTTTTGCCATTTTGTTGTGTGAATCCTTTAATCCTTAGATTTTGAATAAATTACATATGTTTGTATTGGAGATTGGTTCTGTCATAACTTGAATTGACATTTCAAACAGAAAGATTAATATTTGTACAGTAATATAAAATGCTGCTGTTGGAAGTGCAACCCAGAAGTGTGAACCTTTTGCATCACCACTATGATTTTAGCATATGTGACAGTGTGGAGGTCCTGTCACTGTGGCTCCGATAGATCACGTGCCCCGGCTGCTTGGCCACAGGGATATCCCTTTTGCTGACTGGTTAGCGAACATGACTTTCACCTGGGAGTCGTGGGATCAAATCCCGCCCAGGCCCTCGTTGTGTACCTTGCCACACATACAAATGTACTAATGCATGCACAAATGAAGGCCTAGAATATGCACAGTGTGATTGAAACTCCTCTTAAACTGCATGACGGAAGATGGCAGACTGCACATGTTGCAGAACTGAAACCAGTGCATCCTTAAAATATATTAATGAATCAATAATTGGACTTAAAGTTCAATTTTTCAAAAAAAAAATTAGCAAAATATATCAATCACTATTCAATTCAATTTTCACTTTTATTTATATAGCAGCAATTCACAACAAATGTCATCTCAAGGCACTTTACAAAAAAAGTTATTTCAATGTATTTATTCAAATATTTAGAATTATTCAGTTAAAAGTTTTCTTTGCAAGGAATCCCAGCAGATTGCGATGAGTCATCGACGTGAGGTTGTATCCGGATCATATAGACGCCAACCACTGCAATTCCTCAGCAATCCCTCATACTGAGCAAGCATGTAGCAACAGCGGAGAGGAAAAACTCCCCTTTAACAGGAAGAAACCTCCAGCAGAACCAGAACCTGGCTCAGTACAAGTGGTCATCTGCCACGACCATCTGGGGATCTGAGAAGACAGAGAAGAGACAGCATGGAGGATGCTCGGTGACTGAGCATCATCTGGATCTGCGATAACATCACTGCTGAAATGGCGAGAGTTTGAACTTGCATTTGAGCGTTTCTTCGTCTTTCAGGTCTGGATCTTGACACTGAGGGATTAACAACCTCATTGTTCAGTAGAACAGCCTGTTTGTGCAATTGAAATCGCTATTATCTAGAGGTTCCACGCCACTCTGTTGTTCACAGTTGAAATGAAGAAGTGAGTGGAGCTTGGAGGCATTTTAAAGGGTAAGGTGGAGCAGTGTGCACAGGTGCTGCATGTTTGCAATCAGAGGTGAAGGTGAGAGGATTGGTGGAGCGCTTGGCCAGGTAGTTACAAGTTTCTCTAGTTACAGGTGTTTATCTTATTATTAGTGTCAGACAGTAAAGAAATTGAGAAGACAGCAGTAAAGTGATCCTAGCTGGGCAAAGAATTACAAAAATCCAACAGTGGCAATCATACTGCAACATTTTCCCAGTGAAAATATCAGAGCGATATTTGAAGAAGGTTGAGTGCAGACGTGTTTTCAGCTTGCTCTTGCTGCTTGCCTCTTTAGTCAATTTTTAATCATTTTCTAATCATTTTTAATCATTCTTGTTTTGACATGTCTTGGATATGAATTTGTTCTCTTCTTTTAAGTAAACCAAGGCTTTTTAATTCATTTTATGCCTTTTTTAAAACTCATCTGACGAGCCAGCGGCAACAATCTTGTCAATATGGCTGAGGGAGTAACACAAACATCGCCTTGTGAAAACTATCGGATATATCAACAAGAAATACGCTTACTACTGGACACAATTTGTGCCTTGGAGACAGAAAAATGACTTCATGACACGCTCCCAATGGAATCCGGTAAGAAAACTAGAAAAACTGATACTTGCAACCTAAAGCTAAATGATGCCATACCTTTCCCAAAACTTAACAGACAACTTGGTGCTAGACAAAAGCAAAAACAACATGCTGTTAAAAATGGACATGGAATAAAGTTAACAAACAGAGATTTACCTCTCTCAGAAGCTGAGAATAATTAACAAAGAGAATCGGAGAGAAATAGAGAACAAGAAATCAAAACAAAGAAGGAGAGAAAAACTGTGCAAACTGTCAAGGCCAGAGATATCCTGGTGCTTGGAGACAGAGCCATATCTAATATGCATGGATAGAATTGTTACAAGCAGCTATCAGAGTGCCACACTTTCTGACATCACAGTCGTTCCAAACAAGGAAATTACAAATAACCCTGGGATTAAACAAATGGTAATACATGTTGGTGCAGTGGACGTAAGAAATAAACAGTCTGAAATCTTAAAAGAAAACTTTAATAAACTTTGAGAGACTTGATTGTCTGGACAAAGAGGCAATAGACATTTTCATCAGTGGACCTATCCCAAACATCGATGCGAGGGTAAACAAATAAACTAATAAACAAATGCTCACGCCTGTTTCAATTGAATACATGGCTGTCCAAAGTATGTAAATCAAGAGGACTGTATTTTATAAGAACTTCAATCTGTTCTGGCAACGCGATGATCTGTTTAAACCAAATGGCCCACATTTGAGCAGAGGTGGAGTGAGACGACTGACAGATAACCTCATCCATGTTCTACGGAATCAGGGAAGGCCAAAGCTGCAGGAGATAGCAGAGAGGAGCGAGAGAAGAGCTCCAGGCTTGCCAGCAAAGGCTTGGCCTGCATCCCAGACAATAGATTTAGTCGGAGCAGTGCCATCAGCATCTACAGCAAAGAAATCAGCCACAGCCGCACCATCTGTGCCAAAAGTAATGGACCCGGCCACAGAAGCTGCATTACTTGCCCCTGCATCACAGGGGGAAAAAACTCAGCTGCAGCACCACCTGCATCAACATTAAATAATTCAATCACAGGACCACTCTCATCTATCCCACCACCGTCCTGGAACCCAACTGCTACATCTACACCTTCCAGAGACTTTTCAGGATCGTTCGTGTCTCCAGAGTCACCAATGAGATTTCCCAACCACTTTGAAAACTTGGTTGAATATGGGATTAAAATGGTTCTCCTCACTCCAGTCATGTCAAAATCAAGGCCCTTGTCCCCAAAGAAGTATCGTGCCCCACTCCCTCCTTTTTCACCAACCAAGGTCTCCCCAGCTCAGCCCCCACCACCGGTGGCCACAGCTGTTACCTCCAGCAACTTCACTGCTGCTGTCTAGGACGTTAAGGGTCTCTGCGTTGCTACCATGCATGGCAAACTCAAAACCAACCAGAGGTCCAGAGAGGGAGTGTGTTTTCTAAAACAATCAGTCAAACCATGTTGATTATATAACAGAGGAAGAGTCAGACTGAGTAATCAAAGACATTTAATCCTTGCAAAAAAATTCCATCTACTCAAACACAGATAAATCTCAAGCATGCTTTTCTCAAACTCAGATCATTAAAAATCAAGTCATTTTTAGTAAATAGTTTGATTTCCTCTTATGAATATAAATGAATGAATATAAATACGAACATATTAGTTCAGTGCTCCGGTCTCTGCACTGGCTTCCTGTCGCTCAGAGAATAGAATTTAAAACAGCTCTGCTTGTGTACAAGTCTTTTCATGGCTTGGCACCAAAGTACATCTCTGACATGTTAGAGACATATGAACCATCTCGGGCCCTGAGAACTTCAGGGAGGGGTCTCCTGGTGGTTCCCAGAGTCAACAATAAACACGGTGAGGCTGCATTTCAGTTTCAGGCAGCTAAAATCTGGAACAGTCTTCATGAGGATATGAGACAAGCCTCAACTCTAACAATGTTTAAATCCAGGCTGAAAACAGTTCTTTTTACCCGTGCGTATGACAATTGAAAGTATTTTATCTGCACTCTTGCTTTTTATTGTAATTAATGTTTTTTGGTTGATGTTTTTTTCTGTTCATCTGTTTTCTTAGTTTATGCAACTGTGAAGCACTTTGAATTGCCTTGTGTATGAATTGTGCACTACAAATAAACTTGCCTTGCCTTGTCTAACATGGAGAAACTACCAAAAATGTGCATCTATCACACTGAATAACCACAGAGCACCAATTCAGGATTATGACCTGAGTTTTCTTCTTATTTCGGTTTTCAGAAACTTAGTCTAAATGGCAGCTAATCCCACAATCTGAACTGGACTTTATCAAGCTAACACAGTCTCAAAACTACATTTAGCCAACCAAGAGCAAATGGCAACCTGCTATCAGCTTCTGTTATTCTCTAAAGAACAGAACAGCTAACAGGTAGAATTTTCTGGACCATAATGATGTGAAAAAACTGCTTTGTAATAAAATCAAAAGAATAACTATTACAGACAACGTTAAATGAAGTTAATGTGTTAAATGGACCATACATACACTACCGTTCAAAAGTTTGGGGTCACCCAAACAATTTTGTGTTTTCCATGAAAAGTCAGACTTATTCACCACCATACGTTGTGAAATGAATAAAAAAAAGAGTCAAGACATTGACAAGGTTAGAAATAATGATTTTTATTTGAAATAAGATTGTTTTTACATCAAACTTTGCTTTCATCAAAGAATCCTCCATTTGCAGCAATTACAGCATTGCAGACCTTTGGCATTCTAGCTGTTAATTTGTTGAGGTAATCTGGAGAAATTGCACAATTTGGATTGGTTGGATGGGCACTTCTTGCGTACCATACGGTCAAGCTGCTCCCACAACAGCTCAACGGGGTTCAAATCTGGTGACTGCGCTGGCCACTCCATTACCGATAGAATACCAGCTGCCTGCTTCTTCTCTAAATAGTTCTTGCACAATTTCGAGGTGTGTTTTGGGTCATTGTCCTGTTGTAGGATGAAATTGGCTCCAATCAAGCGCTGTCCACTGGGTATGGCATGGCGTTGCAAAATGGAGTGATAGCCTTCCTTATTCAGAATCCCTTTTACCCTGTACAAATCTCCCACCTTACCAGCACCAAAGCAACCCCAGACCATCACATTACCTCCACCATGCTTAACAGATGGCGTCAGGCATTCTTCCAGCATCTTTTCAGTTGTTCTGCGTCTCACAAACGTTCTTCTTTGTGATCCAAACACCTCAAACTTGGATTCATCCGTCCACAGCACTTTTTTCCAGTCTTCCTCTGTCCAATGTCTGTGTTCTTTTGCCCATCTTAATCTTTTTCTTTTATTGGCCAGTCTCAGATATGGCTTTTTCTTTGCCACTCTGCCCTGAAGCCCAGAATCCCGCAGCCGCCTCTTCACTGTAGATGTTGACACTGGTGTTTTGCGGGTACTATTTAATGAAGATGCCAGTTGGGGACCTGTGAGGCGTCTGTTTCTCAAACTAGAGACTCTAATGTACTTATCTTCTTGCTCAGTTGTGCAACGCGGCCTCCCACTTCTTTTTCTACTCTGGTTAGAGCCTGTTTGTGCTGTCCTCTGAAGGGAGTAGTACACACCGTTGTAGGAAATCTTCAATTTCTTAGCAATTTCTCGCATGGAATAGCCTTCATTTCTAAGAACAAGAATAGACTGTCGAGTTTCAGATGAAAGTTCTCTTTTTCTGGCCATTTTGAGCGTTTAATTGACCCCACAAATGTGATGCTCCAGAAACTCAATCTGCTCAAAGGAAGGTCAGTTTTGTAGCTTCTGTACCGAGCTAAACTGTTTTCAGATGTGTGAACATGATTGCACAAGGGTTTTCTAATCATCAATTAGCCTTCTGAGCCAATGAGCAAACACATTGTACCATTAGAACACTGGAGTGATAGTTGCTGGAAATGGGCCTCTATACACCTATGTAGATATTGCACCAAAAACCAGACATTTGCAGCTAGAATAGTCATTTACCACATTAGCAATGTATAGCGTGTGTTTCTTTAAAGTTAAGACTAGTTTAAAGTTATCTTCATTGAAAAGTACAGTGCTTTTCCTTCAAAAATAGGGTAAGGGTTAGGGTAAGGGTTAGGTGTTGTGAGAGATACTCTCTGTCCTACCCTGTGTGGAGTCGTCGGCGCAAGCCGACGACCCACGAGGGTCATGGGATGGGGGTGCCCGGAGGCTCGCAACAGAACGGAGGCAGTGCACTCTTCTCGAAGACCAAAAGTTTGGGATGTTGGCACCTTACCGCTAGATGTAGGTGTGTGTGGTGGTCGGGCTGTGTTGCCCAAGTGTTTCTAAATCATAGGTTTTGTGTTCGTGTTGGATGTAGCAGCTCTGTATCGGAGGGTTTAGATCCAACATCGCTACCCTGTGTTCCCCGAGTGTTTATAAATCTTAAGTGTGTGTTGATGATAGAGTTCAGAAATGTGTTGGAGAAGAGGGCTCATTCTCTTCGATCCATTAATTGGATATGGAGTGTGTTTAGGGAAGATGGCGTAAGTAGTCAATTATCTTGGGATCAGGGCATACTGTTGATAATGTGTTGAGGTCAATTATTTTATGTCTCCTTTTCTTGTGCTTTTTTCAAGCTTAATTTTTTCATTTGTGGTGCTGTGTTCATGTCCTGTGTGCATGGGAGATCCTGAAATCTCTTGGTCATCTTTCTGTTCTATTCTTGTGTTCGTGTCTCATCTCGGGTTGGGAATTGTTTTAGTTGTGGGTGTTAAGTTTGTTAAATTAAGTTGGTTAGTTGTTAATCTGTTGATAATGTGTTAAGGTCAGTTATTTTAAGTTTAGAGCTTAGTTTATTGATAATTTTTTAATATTGTGTTGGGATCACTTATTTTAAGATTAGAGTTTAATTCTTCGGTGATCTGATGGTGTGTTATGGTTGATTCTTCTATGAGTAGGGTTAGGGTTAGGGTTAGTCTGTTAGCGCAAGGATCCCCCTGACCTAGTCCGACGACTAAGACAGTTTATGTAAGGAACCAAGGTAATGCACTGGCCGGCGCACGTCGTCTGCAGCCTCTTTGTCCATATCACTATCTATCCTAAGTGACCTGGTGTAGAAGTATTTTTTTCGTTATTGATTAGTGAGTTGACCGTGTACAATTCTCAGAAAATTCCCTTCGAAATCACTTGTAACCATTTGTTCCTGTTCCATTTCTAAAATGTCCTGTTTTTAATTTCCTTGTAGGGAACTATGAAGAAGGTTCACGGTAAAAGTTGAGCTTATTCTAGTATGTAAAGGTAAGTTTTGTGTTAATAATGATGATGATAATGATAATATTAATAATTATCGTTATTATCAATAATCATTGTTATGTAATAAGAATGTTAAATTCCTATTTTAATGCCTGTTTTTTCTCTAATTTTTCTAGGTCTAATTGGTGACAATTTAGCCTATTAAAGGACACATCATCAGTAGTGGACCTCAGGATCTACGGGTGTTTCGGCCATTATAGGGTAAGGGTTAGTCTGTTAGCGCAGGGTGTTTCGGCCATTATCACTAGACACCCTCCCCTGAGGACGGCCCCGCCAAGGTTGATCAAGCCCTGGGGTGTGTCCCGTAAGTTCTTTTTATGTGCCCAGATTAGAGTGGCACTTACTCCTAAAGTCTATTTTAGTTATCACCTTTTAACAGGTTAAATTTTTTTATTATTTAAAGGGTAAGTTATTAGAGATTTGTAAGCATTTTTGAAAAAACCATTTCCTCTTAAAAGTATAGGTGTTATCGGGTTTCTGTAGGTAAGTATAGAAAGGTAGATAGTAGTAGGAGATGCTCGTAAATATGGTTTATTAGGCGTTCACCTTTTAACAGGTGAGAAGAATCTGGATAAAAATTGATGAAGGTGAGTATTAGGGTGAGTATTAAGGGATAGTGTCAAGTGATCAGGTAAAACCGGTGTTGATGAAGTTATAAAGTCACACCTTTTAACAGGTGGGAAAATCAACAAAGTAAATCTATTAAGGTAAGTAAGTATTTTATTGGAGTATGTTTCAAAGTTCTGATAAGTTTTCACTCCTTAACAGATGAAAAAATCGGAGGTTTCACCTTTTAACAGGTGAGAAGAGAGATATAGATATTGAACGGTGATGTAAAAGGCGTTCCTGAAATCTATCATATTTCCGTTTTGGACAGGTTAAATAACATTTAGTGAGTATTAAAAGGTAAGTTTAAAAGGTGTTTCAGAGTTCTACTTGGTTTCAACTTTTAACAGGTGCCAAGTCCATTAATGTCAGCATCTGAATTATGTTAAAAGTTGTTCATACCATCTATTGAATTTACTCTTTTAACAGGTGAAGGAATCCAAATGGTAAGTTATTCAGTTTCCCCTTTTAACAGGTGAGAAATGTATTGACGTGAGTCTCTAAATCCTTGAAAATGTGTTCCTAAAATCTATTGAATTCCACCTTGAAACAGATGAAAAAACATCCTATTCTAAAAAGTCAACAGATAGTAAGTCCTGGGCATATTAAGGACTGAGAGGCCCCCCCGCGAGGTGAAACTGGACCAGCAAGAGCGAGCTCCGGCCTTCCAGCCCTCCTAGGTCTTTACAGCCCTCCGTGCCTATCCAGCCCAAGGCCACCATCCATTGTTCCCTCGGTCCGGACTCCTAATTGAGCCCAAAGGGAATGATTTGGGGGATGTGACAATCTTAAAGTGTTCAATAAGGTTTACAGGGAAAGCCTGATTAGACGTGTGAAAGCGTTATGGTCTGTGTATTGTAGAGGTGAAACCTCCGGGTGGCAGCGGTTAAGGTTCTAAGCCATGAACCAAGCCCCACTTAGGAGGTCCGCATACTTACCCACCCGAATCCTAAGCTCCGCAACGCAAAAAGCTAGTTGACACCGTTAGGTTACCACAATTTGCGTGTGTAGGTGCCAGGGACCGGGCACCTCCAGCCAGCAATGGTCCAGAAAACCCCATAGGATAGGCCGCCGAAGCAACCCTATCCCTCCCATTCCAGGATAAGATTTTTCAGACCATTACCAGAACTAGAGGACTCCCCAGCCAACCAAAACCCAAGCCCATCCGAGGTAGGGGGACTCAGATTGCCGCAGCAATCCTCCCACCCCCGTGTCCAAGGACTGAGACCACCCCAAAGTCAGAGAGATCTGACCGCCTAGCGGTCGTCCCAACTCAAACTCTAGGGCAGAGACTGTGGGCCCCGGCGAGCCAAGGAGTAAAAGGTAAGCCCGTGTCCCATACACCGCACGACCCCAGGTTTACCGAAGGGGAAGGGTCCTCGCGGAAAAGGCCTGCGCGCTCGCTGCGTCGCAGAGCAACAAAGGAGATACGAACACCCGACACGAGTACCGGCTCTCGGCCGCACTCCGTCTGCCCACCCCTCCCATGTATCTGGCACTTATGTATATCCATTTCAGGGACATTACCGTTCCGGTGATGCAAACAACCTCGAATGTCCCAGGGGCATAAGAGGGAAAGCTTACCTTGCGGTTTGCAATGACGCCTGTCTTAAGAAAACACGACAGCACTTTCATCAGGGCTTATTCTTATTAAGCCAACTATGGTCACGGTTGCCTATTACAACCTTATTTGGTTCTCCTTTGAGATTAAGGGAGCAGAACCAGTACGTATTAGGAGTAAAGTAAATTAACTAATTTCATATATTAAAACAGGTGTACAATTTATCTTAAAAGTTGTTTTAGAATCTAAATAAAATCGAGAAAAAAAGGCTAAATAAAGCATGGGATTATGGGTAATAGGATTTTTTGGAACGTGAAACTTATCTTTAAATACTGGGTGAATCCTTCCTTTCTTTCACTCATGGTTTTATGATACATTGAAGGTCTTTTTTGTAAGTTATAAATAACATTTGTAATCTTTATAGACTTTATTCAAAATGTATGGTTTCTCCTGAGGATTGCAGAAGACAAAAAGTCTAAATTAACCCATGGAATTGTGGTTAATATGTTTTCTTAAACGTGAGCCAAAATATTGGGTGAATTCCTATTTTCTTGTACTCGTGGTTTTATGTAAGGTAATGGTTTCGCTAAAAGTTTGGTAAGTAAATTAAGGTAATTAACACACTTTTAACAGGGGTATGGTTTTGTTTAGAATTTATTAAGGAAAAGAGTGTACACTTTCCCACGGAATTATGGGTAATTTTACATTTTCATATAATTTAAATGTTTAGTGGACATTGAGAGTAAAAAGTATCCATATAGTTCCTAAGGGTTGATTTGGATCATTGGATTATTTTGTTGGTTTTGAGAGGATAAAAGCATTTTAAATATGGAACAGGAAGTTCTTTCGCTTAAAATATTCCCGTGTCTTGCCATTTCAGGGGTATTGGGTTTAAAAAAATCCACTAGAGTGGTGGTAAGTAGAAATTTGGTTATTTTGGATGATAAGAAGAATTAGGTATAGATTCCTAAATTAATAGATTTTTAAAGATTTGGGGCATTGAATGTCAGGTTTCCTGATTTTGACTCCAATAATATGAAAAGCTTAAGTTGAATGGATTGGGTTGTATTAAATTACATTTAGAAGTGTGGTCTATTAGGGTTAAGCAATAGTAAAAGTGTTGGAGGTGACGCTATCCTTAAGGTTAGGGAAAGAGGAATCGGAGAGGGATATTGAGTCTGACATCAAAGTGGGTTAGGGTAATGAGTTTACAAGTTTGTTAAAAAAATTTTTTGTGTGTGAGGGAGATGGAGTTGAGGAGGGTTGCCGGACCGGGCTACGCTCTCCCCCCGCCGGACCGGGCTGGACACTCCATCTCCCTCTACTCCCTACCTGGTAAGTCAGAAGGGAAGAAGGAGATAAGGATTAAGTATAAATGTGATAAGTGGGTAAGTATAATGTAATAGGTATAGGAGATGATTAATATTTGTAGAAGGGGTCTGTTTTCACTATCCTTAAGGTTAGGAAAGAGGAATCGGAGAGGGATATTCAGTCTGACATCAAAGTGTTAGAGTGTAATGAATCTATAGGTTTGTTAAAAAATGTATGGTGTGAGGGAGATGGAGTTGAGGAGGGTTGCCGGACCGGGCTACGCTCTCCCCCCGCCGGACCGGGCTGGACACTCCATCTCCCTCTACTCCCTACCTGGTAAGTCAGAAGGGAAGAAGGAGACAAGTGGGTAAGTATAATGTGATAAGTGGGTAAGTATAATGTAATAGGTATAGGAGGTAATTAATATTTGTAGAAGGGGTCTGTTTTCCAGGTAAGCCATGGTTATTTCTAAGAATTATGATCCTGTAAGGGAGAAGGGATCAGCATTTGGATTACTCCGTTTGAGAGCTTGCTCCTTTGTAAGGACCTGCATCCTACAAAGATCCGGAATGAATCCTTTTTAGTGGCATCATGTCCCGTTCCCTTATTAAACCATCTTTATTAACCTTTAAACAAACATTACAACAATAAAGTATTTTAAACATTAAACTTTGAATAAGTGGAAGTCCAACAACAGTGTGAAGTCTTTAAAGTTGGTTTAGTCCCTTGGGAAATCTACAGTCCAGTGTTTGGATCCATTGTCCTTCTCTTCTTTTCCTTTGGAAGGTTGTCCAGTTTGTGTTTTGTTCTAGACCCCTCATGTAGATGTTCTTCAAGCCATGTCTTTTGAAGTGTTGTACCAAGTGTGTTCTGTTTTTTAGTCCCAAAGAAAATGTTGTAATCTTTGATGTGACTATCTCGTTTTTAAGGTGTTTTTGTTTCTCCCGGACATATTGTGCTTCCAATTTTGTGCATAGGACTAGATAAACACAGTTGAAGGAGTTCAGGTTAAGTTTTTGTGTAGGTCGAAAGGTCATTTTGGTTGTACGATTTTGGATGATCCTTTCTCTCCAGGGTCTTGTTTTAGGTTGTGTCATCTTTCCTAGTTTAGCTCGTACTAAAAGGTCTCGGAGTTAGGGTTTCATCGTTAGGCTGAAACTGTTTTGAAGGTGGTCGTTAAAGCGGTGTCTCTTAATTCTTCCTGAAAGTTTTTCTTAAGAATTTTGTGGGCCTTTGTTGTGGTTGTTGAGTAGGTGCTGATTATTGGAATGATCTGTCGTGTGTCTACTTCTGAAGGTGTTTCTGGAGAGGTTTCCTCGCTGGTGCGAAAGTTTTTCCTTAAAAAGGAGCGTGTGTATCCCCTCTTTCGTAGTGCCCAGAAAAGTGTCTTAACTGCATTTCGAAAGTCTGTTTCTCTGGAACATATCCTTTTAAAACGTAGTATTTGAGACTTTAGTATTCCTTTGAAAGTGTGGCGAGGATGAAAGCTTTTATTGTGTAAAAGACTGTGTGTGTCTGTCGGTTTGAAATAGATCTTAGTGTCCAGAATGCCGGTCTCACTGAATTCCGGTCCTTTGAACGTAGTTGTGTCGAGAAAGTTAACCTCTGTTTCATGGAGAACTGGTGTTAGTTTGATGGAGTCGTGATGCGAGTTTAGGTCTTCAACAAACCTTTCGAATTCCTGTTTTGAATAGGGCCAAATGCCCCAGATGTCATCCAAGAATCGATAGTAGAGTGTGGGTAGTTTGGGACAGTTTTCAAAAATTGTTTCTTCCCAGTGGGCCATGTAAATGTTGGCGTAGGCTGGAGCAAATCTTTTGCCCATTGCTGTACCCTTTGTTTGGAGGAAAAAGTGGTTGTCGAACTCAAAATCATTCCTGGTCAGGTTGAGATAAAGAAGTTCCAGTATTTCAGTGTCAGGTCGGTTTTGATCTGGGTATTTTAGGAACCATTTTTTGATGGCTTGCATGCCCAGGTTTACGTCGATGTTTGTGTATAGGCTGCTAACATCCATTGTGAATAAAAGACAGGGTTCCTTAAGGGATATCTGTCTTATTTTGTAGATGAAATCGTTTGTGTCCTTGATGTAGCTTGGGTGTTTATTAGCTATGGGTCCTAGGAAGGAGTCAATGTATTGGGCCGTTCCATAGCTTTCACTGCCACAGTCAGAAACGATTGGGCGTCCCGGGGGAATTTTGCCAGGGATTGTCCAATTGTCTTTTGGTTTGTGTATCTTAGGAAGTAAATAGAATCGTCTTGTTCTAAAGGGTGGTTGTCCTTTGAGGTGAGCTACTTGTTTTTTGGAAAGGAAGCCTTTTGTTTGGAGTTTGTTGAGTATTTCTTGGATGAGGTCACTAGTTTCAAGAGAGATTGGTTCTACAAGTGGTTGGTAGTATTCTGTGTCAGTAAGTTGTCGTAGGGCTTCCTGAACATAGTCTGTTCTGTCCATAATGACTACTGCTGAGCCTTTATCTGCTGGTTTTATCACAATAGTAGGGTTTTCTTGGAGTTCTTTAAGGGCTGTCATTTCCATTGGCTTTAAGTTTGATCTCTCTACCGTTGGCCTGATTTTATGGATTTCGATGTTGTCTTTCCTTATTAGTTCATGGATTTCTGGTTTGATTTTTCGGGGGTCTGGTGTCCAGTTAGATTTGGGTAGGAAGCTTGTTCTGTTTTCCTGGTAGGATGTTCCAAAATAAGATACTAATTGTAATTTTCTGTGGTAATCTGAGATCGAATTTAGGAGCGATGTGTGATCCTGTTTTTTACATGTGGGTACGAAGGTTAGGCCTTTTTCAAGGAGGGTTTTTTGAGGATCACTGAGTTCAAGGGTTTCTGAAAGATTAATGATCATTCTATTGTTTTCCTTTGCCCTATTTAATTGAGGGCTGCTAAGCCTAAAAAATCAGCCCAGGTGTGCCAGATCTTTTCTGCTGTATCAGTGGTCCAGTGTATCTGGTCTGGTTCGGTTTTGAAGTGGTTCCTATTAACCCGTGGGATTTGTTGCCCTGTGTTTTTTATGAGGTCGTTGAGGATTTCGATATTATGTTGGATTTTCCGGGGTAGTTTTTCAGAGTACCTAATCAATGGTACGAAGATTTGTGCCTGCGGAAATGTTGCTGTGGCTGCGTTAAGCATACCTCTCAGCTCCTTTTCAAGGATGGATGGGTTTCCTTGTTGTGTGTTGTTTAGACCGAAAGAGAGTATAACCTTGTTAGCTAAATCGAAGGCTGGTGTTTTGTTGCGTAGAACATGTCTGGCATGATTGAGATTGGCCCCTGGGTAGCAATCAACCTGAATTCTGGGGTCTGCGATTTCTGGAATCCTGCTGATGTTGGAATCCCCAATGATCAAGATTCGTCTTTTCGGTTCTAGTGTCCAATTTTGGAATTTGTCCCCAGCATGGTTATGGGATTTGTAAAGAGAGAGTGGGGGTTCTGGTTCATGTGGTGTTGGTTCTATTTCATTTTGAGTGTGCGTTTCGTTCTGCAATATGGATGCTACTCTGTTTGGGGTTTGTGGTGGTAGTGGTGAAATGATGGGGCTATGTATAGCTTCCATTCCCAGGTCAAAGTTGACGTTCATAAATTCCTCCAGATTGGTGTCTAAGATTGATGGTTGGCCTTCGAATTCAAGGTTTGTTTTGGTCCGTTCTGATTGATTCTGTTTCGTTTGTTGGTTACTCTGGTCAGTTTTTCGTTTTTTAGAATTTGGTTCTGGGTCGGGGTCTGAGATAGAGTTAGAATTAGTTTCGTTTTCTCTTGAGTTATAACTCTGGGTAGTGGTCATGATTAGTTGGATCTCTCTTTTTGCCTGGTCAATGGTGGTTTGTTGGATTGATCTCAAGTCTTTTTTGGTCCAGCCTATGGCCACTTCCAGTGCCCGTTCCCAGTCGTCTTTTGGTACGGAGCGTAGTTGATCCGTTATAAGAGTTCGGGAGGTCAAATAATGTTCCTCCAAAATTTGAAGTGTTGTGTGTGTCCAGTTTTTAGCATTGCCACGCTTGAGTTGATTAACCATCGGGCCTGGGTATGATGGTCGAACTTGGTCTGTTAATGTTCTCTCTATTCGTTTCAATCTGGTCGGGATTGGTGTTTCCGGAGAGGTTTTGACGAATGAGAGGTGGTGGCTAATTTTGACATAATTAGCAAATGTTTTGGTGAGTTTGGAGAAGTCGCTTCTGTAGTTAGACTGTGCCATCTCGAGGATCTGTTTAAGAAGGAAAAGAGAGAATTTTTTTAGATAAGTGATATGATTGGAATATAAAAGAGGTTCGCCCTTCCGAAGGCTCTGGCAAGGTTAGGGTTAGTCTGTTAGACCACCCCCCCAAAAACCCCCCCCCCCCCCCCCCCAAAAAAAAAAAAAACGCAAGGATCACCCCTGACTAGTCTGACGGACTAAGACAGTTTATGTAAGGAACCAAGGTAATGCACTGGCCGGCGCACGTCGTCTGCAGCCTCTTTGTCCATATCACTATCTATCCTAAGTGACCTGGTGTAGAAGTATTTTTTTCGTTATTGATTAGTGAGTTGACCGTGTACAATTCTCAGAAAATTCCCTTCGAAATCACTTGTAACCATTTGTTCCTGTTCCATTTCTAAAATGTCCTGTTTTTAATTTCCGTGTAGGGAACTATGAAGAAGGTTCACGGTAAAAGTTGAGCTTATTCTAGTATGTAAAGGTAAGTTTTGTGTTAATAATGATGATGATAATGATAATATTTATTTAAATTATCGTTATTATCAATAATCACTGTTATGTAATACGAATGTTTAAATTCCTATTTTATGCCTGTTTTTATCTATTTTCATCTACCAGAACATGAGGGGATTTAAGCCTATTAATAAAGACAGTCTTCATCAGTCGTGGACTCAGGATTCGGGTGTTCTGGCATTATCACTAGACACCCTCCCTGACGGACGGCCCACCAAGGTTGATCAAGCCTGGGGTGTGTCCCGTAAGGATCTTTTATGTGCCAGTTTAGAGTGGCCACTTATACTAAAAGTCTGATTTTTAGTTATCACCTTTTAACAGGTTAAAATTGTTTTATTATTTAAAGGGTAAGTTATTAGAGATTTGTAAGCATTTTTGAAAAAACCATTTCCTCTTAAAAGTATAGGTGTTATCGGGTTTCTGTAGGTAAGTATAGAAAGGTAGATAGTAGTAGGAGATGCTCGTAAATATGGTTTATTAGGCGTTCACCTTTTAACAGGTGAGAAGAATCTGGATAAAAATTGATGAAGGTGAGTATTAGGGTGAGTATTAAGGGATAGTGTCAAGTGATCAGGTAAAACCGGTGTTGATGAAGTTATAAAGTCACACCTTTTAACAGGTGGGAAAATCCACAAAGTAAATCTATTAAGGTAAGTAAGTATTTTATTGGAGTATGTTTCAAAGTTCTGATAAGTTTTCACTCCTTAACAGATGAAAAAATCGGAGGTTTCACCTTTTAACAGGTGAGAAGAGAGATATAGATATTGAACGGTGATGTAGAAGGCGTTCCTGAAATCTATCATATTTCCGTTTTGGACAGGTTAAATAACATTTAGTGAGTATTAAAAGGTAAGTTTAAAAGGTGTTTCAGAGTTCTCTGGATTTCAACTTTTAACAGGTGCCAAGTCCATTAATGTCAGCATCTGAATTATGTTAAAAGTTGTTCATAACATCTATTGAATTTACTCTTTTAACAGGTGAAGGAATCCAAATGGTAAGTTATTCAGTTTCCCCTTTTAACAGGTGAGAAATGTATTGACGTGAGTCTCTAAATCCTTGAAAATGTGTTCCTAAAATCTATTGAATTCCACCTTGAAACAGATGAAAAAACATCCTATTCTAAAAAGTCAACAGATAGTAAGTCCTGGGCATATTAAGGACTGAGAGGCCCCCCCGCGAGGTGAAACTGGACCAGCAAGAGCGAGCTCCGGCCTTCCAGCCCTCCTAGGTCTTTACAGCCCTCCGTGCCTATCCAGCCCAAGGCCACCATCCATTGGTCCCTCGGTCCGGACTCCTAATTGAGCCCAAAGGGAATGATTTGGGGGATGTGACAATCTTAAAGTGTTCAATAAGGTTTACAGGGAAAGCCTGATTAGACGTGTGAAAGCGTTATGGTCTGTGTATTGTAGAGGTGAAACCTCCGGGTGGCTGCGGTTAAGGTTCTAAGCCATGAACCAAGCCCCACTTAGGAGGTCCGCATACTTACCCACCCGAATCCTAAGCTCCGCAACGCAAAAAGCTAGTTGACACCGTTAGGTTACCACGATTTGCGTGTGTAGGTGCTAGGGACCGGGCACCTCCAGCCAGCAATGGTCCAGAAAACCCTATAGGATAGGCCACCGAAGCAACCCTATCCCTCCCATTCCAGGATAAGATTTTTCAGACAATTACCAGAACTAGAGGACTCCCCAGCCAACCAGAACCCAAGCCCATCCGAGGTAGGGGGACTCATATTGCCCCAGCAATCCTCCCACTCCCGTGTCCAAGGACTGAGACCACCCCAAAGTCAGAGAGATCTGACCGCCTAGCGGTCGTCCCAACTCAAACTCTAGGGCAGAGACTGTGGGCCCCGGCGAGCCAAGGAGTAAAAGGTAAGCCCGTGTCCCATACACCGCACGACCCCAGGTTTACCGAAGGGGAAGGTTAGGGGAAAGTGGGTTAGGATTTAACAAAGGAGATCGAACATCCAGAGACCCCCGGAAGGGATTGCAATGTCTCTGGACTAGTGTATATCCATCAGGGACATTACCGTCCGGTGATGCAACACCTCGATGTCCCAGGGGCAAGAGGGAAAGCTTACCTAGCGGTTTGCAATGACGCCTCTTAAGGAAACACGCCGCACTTTCTCAGGGGCTTATTCTTATTAAGGCCAACTATGGTCACGGTGCTATTACAACCTTATAGTTTCTCCTTTGAGAATTAAGGGTAATCCCTCCCAGGGTATTAGGAGTAAAGTAAATTAACTAATTTCATATATTAAAACAGGTGTACAATTTATCTTAAAAGTTGTTTTAGAATCTAAATAAAATCGAGAAAAAAAGGCTAAATAAAGCATGGGATTATGGGTAATAGGATTTTTTGGAACGTGAAGCTTACTTTAAATACTGGGTGAATCCTTCCTTTCTTTCACTCATGGTTTTATGATACATTGAAGGTCTTTTTTGTAAGTTATAAATAACATTTGTAATCTTTATAGACTTTATTCAAAATGTATGGTTTCTCCTGAGGATTGCAGAAGACAAAAAGTCTAAATTAACCCATGGAATTGTGGTTAATATGTTTTCTTAAACGTGAGCCAAAATATTGGGTGAATTCCTATTTTCTTGTACTCGTGGTTTTATGTAAGGTAATGGTTTCGCTAAAAGTTTGGTAAGTAAATTAAGGTAATTAACACACTTTTAACAGGGGTATGGTTTTGTTTAGAATTTATTAAGGAAAAGAGTGTACACTCTCCCACGGAATTATGGGTAATTTTACATTTTCATATAATTTAAATGTTTAGTGGACATTGAGAGTAAAAAGTATCCATATAGTTCCTAAGGGTTGATTTGGATCATTGGATTATTTTGTTGGTTTTGAGAGGATAAAAGCATTTTAAATATGGAACAGGAAGTTCTTTCGCTAAAAATATTCCCGTGTCTTGCCATTTCAGGGGTATTGGGTTTAAAAAAATCCACTAGAGTGGTGGTAAGTAGAAATTTGGTTATTTTGGATGATAAGAAGAATTAGGTATAGATTCCTAAATTAATAGATTTTTAAAGATTTGGGGCATTGAATGTCAGGTTTCCTGATTTTGACTCCAATAATATGAAAAGCTTAAGTTGAATGGATTGGGTTGTATTAAATTACATTTAGAAGTGTGGTCTATTAGGGTTAAGCACTAGTAAAAGTGTTGGAGGTGACGCTATCCTTAAGGTTAGGGAAAGAGGAATCGGAGAGGGATATTGAGTCTGACATCAAAGTGTTAGAGGGTAATGAGTTTACAAGTTTGTTAAAAAAATGTTTTGTGTGTGAGGGAGATGGAGTTGAGGAGGGTTGCCGGACCGGGCTACGCTCTCCCCCCGCCGGACCGGGCTGGACACTCCATCTCCCTCTACTCCCTACCTGGTAAGTCAGAAGGGAAGAAGGAGATAAGTGGGTAAGTATAATGTGATAAGTGGGTAAGTATAATGTAATAGGTATAGGAGATGATTAATATTTGTAGAAGGGGTCTGTTTTCACTATCCTTAAGGTTAGGAAAGAGGAATCGGAGAGGGATATTCAGTCTGACATCAAAGTGTTAGAGTGTAATGAATCTATAGGTTTGTTAAAAAATGTATGGTGTGAGGGGTGAGGAGGATGGAGTTGAGGAGGGTTGCCGGAATGCTCTCCCCCCGCCGGACCGGGCTGGACACTCCATCTCCCTCTACTCCCTACCTGGTAAGTCAGAAGGGAAGAAGGAGATAAGTGGGTAAGTATAATGTGATAAGTGGGTAAGTATAATGTAATAGGTATAGGAGGTAATTAATATTTGTAGAAGGGGTCTGTTTTCCAGGTAAGCCATGGTTATTTCTAAGAATTATGATCTTGTAAGGGAGAAGGGATCAGCATTTGGATTACTCCGTTTGAGAGCTTGCTCCTTTGTAAGGACCTGCATCCTACAAAGATCCGGAATGAATCCTTTTTAGTGGCATCATGTCCCGTTCCCTTATTAAACCATCTTTATTAACCTTTAAACAAACATTACAACAATAAAGTATTTTAAACATTAAACTTTGAATAAGTGGAAGTCCAACAACAGTGTGAAGTCTTTAAAGTTGGTTTAGTCCCTTGGGAAATCTACAGTCCAGTTTTTGGATCCATTGTCCTTCTCTTCTTTTCCTTTGGAAGGTTGTCCAGTTTGTGTTTTGTTCTAGACCCCTCATATAGATGTTCTTCAAGCCATGTCTTTTGAAGTGTTGTACCAAGTGTGTTCTGTTTTTCAGTCCCAAAGAAATGTTGTATCTATGATGTGACAATCTAGTTTTTAAGGTGTTTCTGGTTTCTCCGACATATTGTGCTCCACATTTTGTGCATAGGACTAGATAAACACAGTTGAAGGAGTTCAGGTTAAGTTTTTGTGTAGGTCGAAAGGTCATTTTGGTTGTACGATTTTGGATGATCCTTTCTCTCCAGGGTCTTGTTTTAGTTTGTGTCATCTTTCCTAGTTTAGCTCGTACTAAAAGGTCTCGGAGGTTAGGGTTTCTTCGGTAGGCTGAAACTGTTTTGAAGGTGGTCGTTAAAGCGGTGTCTCTTAATTCTTCCTGAAAGTTTTTCTTAAGAATTTTGTGGGCCTTTGTTGTGGTTGTTGAGTAGGTGCTGATTATTGGAATGATCTGTCGTGTGTCTACTTCTGAAGGTGTTTCTGAAGAGCTTTCCTCGCTGGTGCGAAAGTTTTTCCTTAAAAAGGAGCGTGTGTATCCCCTCTTTCGTAGTGCCCAGAAAAGTGTCTTAACTGCATTTCGAAAGTCTGTTTCTCTGGAACATATCCTTTTAAAACGTAGTATTTGAGACTTTAGTATTCCTTTGAAAGTGTGGCGAGGATGAAAGCTTTTATTGTGTAAAAGACTGTGTGTGTCTGTCGGTTTGAAATAGATCTTAGTGTCCAGAATGCCGGTCTCACTGAATTCCGGTCCTTTGAACGTAGTTGTGTCGAGAAAGTTAACCTCTGTTTCATGGAAAACTGGTGTTAGTTTGATGGAGTCGTGATGCGAGTTTAGGTCTTCAACAAACCTTTCGAATTCCTGTTTTGAATAGGGCCAAATGCCCCAGATGTCATCCAAGAATCGATAGTAGAGTGTGGGTAGTTTGGGACAGTTTTCAAAAATTGTTTCTTCCCAGTGGGCCATGTAAATGTTGGCGTAGGCTGGAGCAAATCTTTTGCCCATTGCTGTACCCTTTGTTTGGAGGAAAAAGTGGTTGTCGAACTCAAAATCATTCCTGGTCAGGTTGAGATAAAGAAGTTCCAGTATTTCAGTGTCAGGTCGGTTTTGATCTGGGTATTTTAGGAACCATTTTTTGATGGCTTGCATGCCCAGGTTTACGTCGATGTTTGTGTATAGGCTGCTAACATCCATTGTGAATAAAAGACAGGGTTCCTTAAGGGATATCTGTCTTATTTTGTAGATGAAATCGTTTGTGTCCTTGATGTAGCTTGGGTGTTTATTAGCTATGGGTCCTAGGAAGGAGTCAATGTATTGGGCCGTTCCATAGCTTTCACTGCCACAGTCGGAAACGATTGGGCGTCCCGGGGGAATTTTGCCAGGGATTGTCCAATTGTCTTTTGGTTTGTGTATCTTAGGAAGTAAATAGAATCGTCTTGTTCTAAAGGGTGGTTGTCCTTTGAGGTGAGCTACTTGTTTTTTGGAAAGGAAGCCTTTTGTTTGGAGTTTGTTGAGTATTTCTTGGATGAGGTCACTAGTTTCAAGAGAGATTGGTTCTACAAGTGGTTGGTAGTATTCTGTGTCAGTAAGTTGTCGTAGGGCTTCCTGAACATAGTCTGTTCTGTCCATAATGACTACTGCTGAGCCTTTATCTGCTGGTTTTATCACAATAGTAGGGTTTTCTTGGAGTTCTTTAAGGGCTGTCATTTCCATTGGCTTTAAGTTTGATCTCTCTACCGTTGGCCTGATTTTATGGATTTCGATGTTGTCTTTCCTTATTAGTTCATGGATTTCTGGTTTGATTTTTCGGGGGTCTGGTGTCCAGTTAGATTTGGGTAGGAAGCTTGTTCTGTTTTCCTGGGAGGATGTTCCAAAGTAAGATACTAATTGTAATTTTCTGTGGTAATCTGAGATCGAATTTAGGAGCGATGTGTGATCCTGTTTTTTACATGTGGGTACGAAGGTTAGGCCTTTTTCAAGGAGGGTTTTTTGAGGATCACTGAGTTCAAGGGTTTCTGAAAGATTAATGATCATTCTATTGTTTTCCTTTGCCCTATTTAATTGAGGGCTGCTAAGCCTAAAAAATCAGCCCAGGTGTGCCAGATCTTTTCTGCTGTATCAGTGGTCCAGTGTATCTGGTCTGGTTCGGTTTTGAAGTGGTTCCTATTAACCCGTGGGATTTGTTGCCCCGTGTTTTTTATGAGGTCGTTGAGGATTTCGATATTATGTTGGATTTTCCGGGGTAGTTTTTCAGAGTACCTAATCAATGGTACGAAGATTTGTGCCTGCGGAAATGTTGCTGTGGCTGCGTTAAGCATACCTCTCAGCTCCTTTTCAAGGATGGATGGGTTTCCTTGTTGTTTGTTGTTTAGACCGAAAGAGAGTATAACCTTGTTAGCTAAATCGAAGGCTGGTGTTTTGTTGCGTAGAACATGTCTGGCATGATTGAGATTGGCCCCTGGGTAGCAATCAACCTGAATTCTGGGGTCTGCGATTTCTGGAATCCTGCTGATGTTGGAATCCCCAATGATCAAGATTCGTCTTTTCGGTTCTAGTGTCCAATTTTGGAATTTGTCCCCAGCATGGTTATGGGATTTGTAAAGAGAGAGTGGGGGTTCTGGTTCATGTGGTGTTGGTTCTATTTCATTTTGAGTGTGCGTTTCGTTCTGCAATATGGATGCTACTCTGTTTGGGGTTTGTGGTGGTAGTGGTGAAATGATGGGGCTATGTATAGCTTCCATTCCCAGGTCAAAGTTGACGTTCATAAATTCCTCCAGATTGGTGTCTAAGATTGATGGTTGGCCTTCGAATTCAAGGTTTGTTTTGGTCCGTTCTGATTGATTCTGTTTCGTTTGTTGGTTACTCTGGTCAGTTTTTCGTTTTTTAGAATTTGGTTCTGGGTCGGGGTCTGAGATAGAATTAGAATTAGTTTCGTTTTCTCTTGAGTTATAACTCTGGGTAGTGGTCATGATTAGTTGGATCTCTCTTTTTGCCTGGTCAATGGTGGTTTGTTGGATTGATCTCAAGTCTTTTTTGGTCCAGCCTATGGCCACTTCCAGTGCCCGTTCCCAGTCGTCTTTTGGTACGGAGCGTAGTTGATCCGTTATAAGAGTTCGGGAGGTCAAATAATGTTCCTCCAAAATTTGAAGTGTTGTGTGTGTCCAGTTTTTAGCATTGCCACGCTTGAGTTGATTAACCA
>JAPXFQ010002990.1:0-25941 GCA_028564705.1 Apricaphanius iberus
CAATTGAGTGTACTTACAAGCTGTAATGGCATTTAAGACTCTTAATAAAGATGAGAGAGATTCCTTTAAGCGTTTGGAGGTTTTAATAAAAGTTGAATTGATCATACAGGAGAACAGTACAGATCACAGTGAATGCTGCCCCCCTCCTAACTCCCCTCCTCCTAACTACCCCCCTACGTCCAACTACCTACTACCCTCCCAAGCTCAAATGAAAATAAGTATTTATAAAGTTCAGCAACCTTGCCTCTATAACTTTGAAGACACAACTATTAATCTCAGGGTGGGGATATCTCCGGATGAAGACATCTGGCTCTTTAGCTGTGAATGAGTGACTTTTGACATATACAAAACAATGGCAATAGCTTGGGTTATATGTAACACAATAAGAGAAACTCTCAAAACTAAGTTTGTAAGAAGAATCAATATTTTCTCAGGCAGTGATGTCTTCTCTAACCTCGAACTCAACACCTGTTGTCTGGCTCCTCTGCTCTCAGTGTTAATAATACTAAAAGATTAATCATAATAATACATTTTTCAATCACAGTCCCCCATCCATTTATCTAATCTCAAAGATAAATCAAAATACTAAGAAAAATTAACAATCAACAATAACAATTACTAATCTAAGAGACGGGCAGCATTCAAAAAGAAAGACAATAAAAATGGTTCAAATAATTTCAATTATTACATGTCACATTGAATCATATCTAACAAAATTATCTAATCTAAGCATCCATCTTAATGACATTATCTGAACTTCATAACAGCATCCCATACAAAAATCCCGCTAGGGCGTAAGATAAGCAACCTCCCAACTATGGTCGTGTTGTCCTTGCTCACGACAGGCAGGCAAAAGTATGAGACGGCCCCTAGCCCCAAGGTGGCACTCCTGTTTGGTTCCTCATTAGTCAGGATGCATAAACGTAACTGCAAAACAAAGAAAAAGGGGCACAATGTTAGGCGGTATCAATCCAGTTAACAACAAAAATCAAAACAATTCTAAATATAAATTGAAACATGTACTCTTCCCTTAAATGAGTCAGGCATCCACAGCGTGAACCTCAAAATCAAGATCAGTCACTCTTTGCTCAGCACCACAGTGACCCTTTAAGAGGTTATACAAAAGAACAAATCAGTAGTAATCAACCATAATATAAAACAAACAAGGGAAAATATTGTATTCAATGATTCTAATGATTAGACATGTTAAAAATCAAGACAAAAAACTAAAAATCTAAAAATCTGTCATCCCCCTTTTTCATTCTTAATTAACAACTAAGTATGAAAAACTAAAGAACAAAACAAATATCAAAACTTAACTGATTAAGGACTAAAACAAAAAAAAACATTACTGTAAATGAAATTGATTTGAATAAATGAAATGGAATAATAAATGAATAATACAAATTTAAAATGTAACTGAAAAATGAATAAATGATAAAAATGAAAAATCAAATCAAACCCCTCTTTTCTCTGTCATCTTTGGGATGAGACCGCTAAACCTCCTTAGAAAAATACAATACATCAGTCACAGGGAAAAAACATCAGACAACCTAATTCACAAAGTGATTTAAAAGAAGTCGTCATACACCTGTTAAACTAATTAATTATATAACTCGAGGTCATTCAGCAAGTCCATACCTATTTCATCTTCAAACAGTTCTTCTCCATCTCCATCTCGTCGAATCGAGTCTGCATCAGGCCCGTAGGTGACCTCTGCATCAGTGCAGCTCAGGTGACCTCTCGTCCCTGCTGCAGAATCCAAACGACACCCCCTATCAAAAAACAGAGCACAAAAATGATCAAAATCACAATATCACAGTCGTTATTACTCTGGATCCCCAGATTGTTGACAAATGTGTTTCCTTCTCCATTTCTTCACGTCCCATGATTCAATGATTAGTGAGGAAAAAAATCTTGAATCACAGTTTTTCAAATCAAGTTTTGTGTCAGAGTCTACTTCTCTCAGTTTTTCTGCTTCAGCAGTGGTAGGTTTGTCCAAAGTCAATCAAGTTTTTTACAATCAATCATTTTTTAGTTCTCCAGTGTTTTTGCCTCAGATCCCCGATCAAAAGATCCTAGGTTACCCAGTCTCCAGGTCTGATCGGATGGAGTGGTCCTGCTGCCACTTGTTGGTGCACCTGGTTAAGAGTCTCAGAGAGATTTTTGCAGTGAGAAATCCTTACATCATCATATAGGTCTTTAGAGAGGTGTGGTCTTGCAGGTGGCCTTAACCCCATCTCAGGAGGTCTGCCAAGAGAAATCTCAAAAGGACTCAGGTTATTTTCAGCCCTTTTTCTGATTCTCATGTAGAACAAAGCCAAAGCTCTGACCCAAGACAGTCCTGTTTCCTCACAACACTTAGAAAGCTTAGCTTCTAAAGTGCCATTTTCACGTTCGACAGAAAACCACACCCCCTCTCCTGTTTTACAACTGGCTTTTTCCCATGCTGTTATCTCAGAAGAGGTGGCAAAACTTTGCATAGCAGTTAAATCAGACATGTCAGGTAATTCATCTATCTGCTCAATCGCAGCACAGGTAGTCATAACCGGTTGAACTGCGGCAGCTTTGGCGGCAGCATCAGCCCTGGCATTTCCAAGACTCACAGCATCCTTGGACATTGTGTGAGCAACACAATTCACAACAGCAATTTTGGATGGCAACAAAATTGCATCAACGAGGTCAGCAACCTGTGATGCATTCAAAATCGGCTTACCATCAGACTTCAAGAACCTTCTGTGTCTCCACAGAGCTCCAAAATGGTGGACCACGCCCACCGCATAGCTGCTGTCACTGTATATGGTAACAAACGTTTCAACGAGCATACAAACAAAACAGCAGGAAAAATGGCATGCAACCTTTCCCATTTTCATGGAACAGCTCAAAGTCAAAGAACCTGAAGGGGATCCTTTCCACTTGGAGTAAAGCGAATGATTCTTTATGGACCAAATGAGATATGTAACAGGGCTTTGCTGCAGTGCCGTAGTACTTCCGTGATAGAGTAAATATGGACTTAATTACAAAACGGTGCGCTGCGTTTTCGAGAGTTGTTTCACTCCGTGGAGAGGACGCATTTTCCGTACAAAACTGACTAATCACAAGAAAATGGGGGAATGGAACAAAAAGCAGGTTCCTTTCACATATATGATGACAATTTAAAAACAACACAGCCTTTTCTTGTTATAGCCATTTGGTCAGAGAAGTCATCCGTCCTTTTCTTTATATCATAACTTTCATATAAAAAGTGACAATTTCAACACAACTAAGTCTTCTTTTTTAGTTATTTGCTCCTAGAAATCACTCGGAATTGTCTTTATATTTTTTGTTTTTGTGTTGGGGAAACCCATCGGTTGTATATAGGACGGAATTAGGGAAGGCTGAATTTGAGAGAGGGATTTCCTTTTTAGCATAGCTGTCAGCATCCCTGCCTTTCGAGCGGAACACCAGCTTTGATTACCAGATCAGAAGTAAAAACAAGGGGGCCTGCTTTTGTGGTGCCAAAACCGATCAAAACAGTTAAGTAGATGCATTCGCCAAGAATCTAACCGGGCCCTCCTTCGTGGCAGGCAAAAAGTCTACCACTGGACCAACAATGCTGTCACGCCCTTCCTCAACCCATGTGCGCATGTCGTTTGCTATCTACATCTTCCCGCTAAAACACATTTTTTGCCACAGTTTCATGATGTTGTTGAGTTTCTCTTAAAAGCTGTCTTCCGGCTTCAACAGCTGCTTAGTGAAATATTTCATTCTAATCCGCATACAGAAATGTTTTGAAGTCAAAAATGGTGAAATCAACAAGAACAAACAACATTTCCTTCAGCTCTCACAAGCTTGCCCTGTAGACTTTGAAATGTGAATTTTCCTCTATTGTCATCAATGACATTAAAGCCAAGGGGTTTGATGGGAAATACAGTATAAAACATTACTTTGGGATGTATGAAATGTATTTGTAACACTCTCTACTGGGTTACTTGTGACTCAAATCCTAGATTTACCTTACTAAAAGTGTAAAGACACTCAAAAAAATGATTTTGGACCAGAAGGCTCGGCTATACACAGAAGAAATGAAAAAGAATGAGACTCAAGACAATAATTTAAATATTTGCAAACTTCCAGCTGGATTGTTTTAATTTAAACAAATGAAATAAAAATTATTTCAAACCTGTTTCTTTTTATACCAAGAATATGAACAACAACAGTTTCCTCACAATCGCATTTAATTTTCTCTGGGTGCACCCTTTAAAGTAAATCAACTTTCTTTCAAATAATCACTTTTCTCTCAGATCAGATCAATAGCTTAGTTAGCTATGTATGTTAGACAGTTCGTGACTTTCAGCTTCCTGCAACAAAAAAAAAAACCTCAACCTCCGTTGAAATGGCTCCGACTTGACCACACTAAATTGACTCCCCGCACGTAATGATTTGCAAAGTCCAGAAAGTCCTAAATAATAATGTATAACATCCAAGAGTCCAAGGGAATGTATGGGGATGTGTGTGGAAGGGCAACAAGAGCAAAATGGTGTGGTGGGGTCCTTTTGATGCACTCCTACCACACTCCACGGTGCAGCAAGGAGAGAAGAGGAAAATCGCTGTCAATCTGGTTCATCCACGGGATTGGCTCGCCATCGATCTCAAAATGTTCATTCATCACAAAGAAAAAAACCTGACCTGTCAATGACAGCGTCAAAAAAAATGAATCCTTGCTAATAACATTTCACAGTCTGTTCGTACAAATAAGCACTCCTTGTAGCATTAATCATGCTTACAATAAAATAAATTGGGGAAATATGCAAATCTTACATTGTTTTCTAATGTTTACATTTTCTCTTAAAATAAACATCACATTTTCTATCACATTCTTGATGAAATATATAAATACACTGACAAGTTTTGAAACTAAAAAAATACAACTTCTTTTCACACAGAACTTTAACATTTTTTTTTAGTACACATTTTACTCTTAGTTAAACCTAAAAAAACCCAAATGTATCTTAACAGGTGAATTGAATTGCTCACCGATCTCGCATGGAGGAAGCACAGCAGCTCACAATGGCGCCGCCTTTAAGCTCTGGCTTTCTACAACCAAAAGGGCAAAAACCCAAAACTAATCAATATATTTTTAATCAACGGATTTTTTAGGAATAACATGCATGAACCTATCTTTAATGTTCGCAAAGACGCCTAACACTTGTTTTGTACCTTTTTTTTCTGCGAAACTCCGTCTCTACTCGCTCTGCTGGCGTAGTCTGAGCAGGTGCTATGGCCGAAAGAACTAACGGAAGGCCTGCAGCCTGAAGAAGATGGGCGGGACGATGCGCCGTTTTACTGCAGCTCATTGGCTAAAGATGATGCCTTCATTTCGCTCGGGGAGTTAACCCTTTTTATGCTGGAACTATGGATTATTCAGCTGAAACTGCATAAACATAAGTCTTAACTAGTAGTTATAGTCTTGCTTTTAGAGATTTAACTGTAACATTTAAAAGCCATATTTATATGTGGGTTACATATTGGTGACTTTATTATAACCGCTTTTAAGTGTTGTTATTGCTTAAAGAGATTTTTTGTCATGCGCATACAAGTTAGTTAGATAAAAACAGGAACTTTAGAACAGAATGTTAAACCTTTGCACCTAAACTAGTGGAGAAAAACAGGATATGAAGGATTACTGGACTGCAAAAGATTAGGGCAATAGATTAGGACATATAAGAAATAACGGTCAGCAAAAACTCTAGTTAGAGCTGGTTTGCAAAGTCAGAATAACAGGAAGGTAATTAATTATGCATGCATGGTTGTAAGGAGGCTGGTCTTGGCAAAAGTTTGAATGAACCAATCATGTTTTTGTGTCCCATATTTAATGTTAGGGGGGGGAGGTGCTCTAACTTTGTGTTAAATAAATATAAAACTTAATGTTTCTGTTATATACATTGTCATTCCTCCTAGGGTGACCCAGAGGTGTGGATAATAATTTATACCATTCTGTAAGCTAAATATTTGATTTGTTTTTAAGCAACCCTGTGAACCAGTATTTGATTTTTTGTATTAAAATCTAAAGAAAATTAAATGACTCTCGTCTCCTCTCTGATAAAAATGAACACGCATGGAATTTATAGAGTTAAGGTTTAAATTGAATATAGAATAAAATCCTTCAGATGGTGAGCCCGATGTGATCAGAGTTCGGGATCGGAGACGGGATTTAATTTTTTGCAGATATACAGATAAGTAGACTTTTAAACAATAAAATGAACAAAAAAGTTCTACTAATTGATTACTCTAAAAATAAATCTTTTACATGAAAGAATTATGTTTTTCTATTTTTTGGGCAGGTTAAATATTTAGTTTTTTTGGAAGTATAGGACTTAATGTGAAGTGAATTTTTGAATTTTATGGTATTAGTGTGAGACTAATTAAACTGCCTGTGCCTCTGGGTTTTGTCGCCCCTAAGCAAGATCGGACGCGTTCTGCTGATACGATCTGGGATCGAGACTAGGTTTAAAGTGTTCCTGTAGGTGAGGTCTACAAAAACTTGTTTGGGTTGTGATCACAGGTCAGTAACAGCTTGTGGGAAGCTTCGGGAGTGTGGGACTCTCTAAGGTCAAGGACTTTTTTATGGTGATTTAGGAATAAAGACGTCATGGAATAAAAGTGAAATTAAAACCTAGGTTAGTGAATGTGAGTCTGATTAAGAATTGATTGTTGATGTATTTCTCTTTTCTTTTTTTTTCGGCATCTGATCTGCACTTCGGGGGAAGGAGCACCATGAGCTGCTGGAAATTGGAGGGTTCTCCGCCTTAGGGACCCGGTGCAGATGTGGGGTTCTCCCCCGGAGTGGAGTCAGCTGGTGAATCTTTTCAAGGACTCAAAAACCGGTAAGTGAAATTTTAGATAATATTATTTCATAAATTCTGAGGTTTCGAGTCCTTGAAGCGATAAGCTTACAAATAAATAGATAAATATCTATCTGAGTCTTATATAAATGAGAGATAGCAAACAATTGTGTGTGTCTGTGTGTGTGTGCGTGTGTGGGTGTGTGTGAGACGAGGTCTCGGTGTTGTGGTTGTTGATGAGTCTTGTGACTAAAACCTCGAGTATAAAAGTATTATTTAAAAGTAAAATGATGAATAAATAAATAAATAAATAAAGTAGAAGAAACTGAATTAAACATATTACATCGGAAAAAAAAACATAAAGAGTAATTAAATTGTTTTTGAAGCAGGCTATGTGACGTAGTCTGTGTCGAGAATTCCGACTCATTTTTGAAGATTAGATCCTTGTGGCTTACTGTTAACAATACCATTTCGGCTCCTATAGGAGTTCGGTTACTATTGAAGAGTTGGTCCTTAGGGATGTATCGTTTATAAGCGACCTATCAGTAAAACAGAAAAAAGAAAAACAGCAGTTCACACATTCAAGAGTCAGATGAATATATCTAAATTTTATTTTAAACTAAATAGTTTATTAAATCTGCTTCCTCTTTTTTTCATAGTATGACCAACTTTGAGTTGAAAAGGTGAGGCTGTAACAAATAAAATCGTCCCTAAAAAATATATTTTTTAAATAGCTAAAGAAGTGTTTTGCTGACCGTAATTTATCTGATATGGAGATATTCTTTCTGAGATGATACTGTTCGGGTTTCCTTTTGTGTCTGTTTTACGGAAGCCGGCCCCATATTCAGACCCAAATAGGATTCCAGTTTGTGGACAGTTAAGTCTCGGAACCTCTACATAAAATAATATTGTAAATAATCTAAGAATTACATCTTAATATTGAGGTGGATAAACTGCAGAACAGAAAGGGAGCAATAAAAGCAGATAGCCAAGGTGATATGAAGTTGTATTGAAGTGAAAAATGGAAAATTTGAGCATGAATAAAAATGATGATAAAATGGGTGTAGATGATGAAATTAGGACAGTCTGGTGACAAAAGTAAAATATCTGGTTGACAAAGCGGACAATGACTGTGAATGGTTGGTGAGCTGCTTAAAGAATAAAATTAAAAGATGCATTGATAAAATAGTTAATTGGATATATTGAAAAGCAGAAAAGTTTATTTTTTACAAATAATGTTTAAATTCTTGCTAAGAAAACTGAAACATTTTGATGCATATTGGTATGTCCATTTTCATGAGTTAGTTCAGACATGAGATAGAAAAATGTACAAAATTGATAAACTATTGAATAGTAGATTACTTAATGATAAAAGGATTTGATTAATGATTAGGTATTATGGACATCTTAATTGCTGTAGTTTTTGAAGAATTAGAAATTCATTAGAAAACTGTAAAAACATCTCAGAGAGGCATATAACCTTGTCTAGTATGAACCGGTTAGGAATTGCCATGTTTTTTCAATTTACAGGAATAAACGTAGTAAGTGCTACACAATTTATACATGTTTTTTCTTATTTCCATGATTTAAATAAGTACAATTTAAGTAATTATTAACTACTGAAATTATTTTCATTTTTGGCTATTTCTTCTAGCCCTGTAGACTTTAGAAATGCTGTTTGGGGAAAAAATTGCCTCTTCTTTATACAAATATTAAAATAAAAAGGCTTTATTATTGCAATTACCTGTTACTGGTTACTTGACTAAATACATTGTTGAGTAATATGAAAAACAATAATTATCATTGTGATAATATATAAACAGCAAGGAGATATTATGAATGTGATTAAATTATTCTAAGTTTTCAAAACTTTGTTTTATAAGACAAAGAGTCATCTTATAAGCATCTGTTTTTATTACTTTACATATAAACATTGAGTAAGAGCAATGATGAGAAGCAACTGTTGCTGAATTTGAAAATGTTCTAATGATATAAAAGAAAAATTACTATATTATGTGCAAAATTTTTTGAAGAACAACCAATAAATATCAGCTTAATTCTAAATGTTAGTTTAATTTATAAGAAAGAAGTAAGTTCTAATTAATTTATTCTGATCGTGTTGGAAACAATCTATGCAACTGAAGCATGTAAATTGAAAGAAGTTTTTTTTGTTTTGTTTTCAAGTGTAGAGATAAATGCAAGTTTTCAAAATCTGTTGAAGATTTCTGTATTTGCGGAAAATAGGAATTGGGTTTAGGTTTTAAAATTTAAAATGAATCTGTCAGATGTTATGCATGATCTGGTAGCTAGTCTACCTGATGCTGAGAGGGAATTTTTTGCCTCTTGAATTTAGAGAAAAAAAGGTTCTAGAACAGATTTATGATAATAGACTAGAACAATGGAATAATACACCATTTCATTAGTGAAGACTTTGTTGCTGACAGTTGATATATATTTTTTATTTAATTTTTTTTATTTTTTAATTTCTCTCAACGTGTATGTATATTTACTTTAAAGTGAATCCTGACTGGAATTGCAAAACTGCAGGCTATTTATTAATGATACATTTGGGGAATGTTGATTGAGAAACTGAGGTAAAGCAAAAATGATTCGGTGGTAATTTATTTGACATTTCTAGAAGCTTCAATTCAATTTGGTATATATCATTGGAACAACAAAAAGAAGCCTGAGAGGATAATTGGGATTGACTGTAAAATGCTGATTTTTTGTTGTTTTGTTTTTAATTTTAAAACTTTTGTTTAGAGACATTTTATCTTTTGAAGCTTGTTAATGAAATGATTTTGTATTTTTTAGTTTTTATTGTTTAATGGAAATTGGGAGTATTATACATGTTACAAACATTTAAGAAAAAAGGTAAACTGCCATGTAGAGGAAGTAACTGGAGTTTTTGTTACACAAATTAGTTTGACTATGTTTGATTCATTTAACAGAATCTGACAGATGTTTGTGAAGTATGAAATGTTTTCATTATTTACAATCAGAATATTTGGGCCAGTTAGCACATTTGGGTTTGTAGGAAACATATAAAACAAAAGTCACTTTCAAATATAGATTAGACTTTTAGAAAAAACCAAGTACTTTAGGTTTTGGCAATTTCTAACACTAAGCAACCCACCTGGTTACTTTCACATCAATTTGATCAGGGAATGAGCATGCCTATTTGCACTACGGTCTTAAAGTCCCACAGAAAATATGTATAGGGAAGCTGTTTTGTCATTGATTTAAATCTTGGATTTTTTCTTTATAAATATGGATAGAATTTGAAGTATAGCAAACTGAAGACTATTTTTGTAAAACTATTTTGTGTTTATCAGTCCAGTACTATTCTCTGATTTTGTTTTTAAACATTTGATGTTTTTTTAATTTTGATATTTTTTTTTCTGTCTGAGCCAGCTTGATAGAGATCCAGTGTACTGAAGTAACAAATGATGCTATATTACTTTGGATAAATTTTGAAAAGAGGGGGAGTTGGAGACTGGATCTTTATTGGTCATTGCTCAGGTGGGAGGAGCATCACAGGGAACCCTGATGACACCAACAACAGTTATAATTGGAGGGGAACCTAGTTGGACATCTTAATCTCACTGTAAGTAGCATAAGTATAGTAGCAGAAATTATTAATTGATTAAAGGGACAGAGTTTTGGGAAAGTGGTGTGAAGTCTGAATTTCAAAGGGGTTTAGTTCAATATGAGCTATTCGTCTCAACCTCAGTGAAGCGAAACCAGGAGAGCCACTTTTCCATAGAGACTGTTTACAAGAGGAACAGAAAAAAGAGGATAGAACCTTTGCAGATGGTTATTGCTTTTATTTTTGTTATTGCAATTTTTAAGTGGTGCTTTAGAACAGCAATATCTAACAGAAAAATCCAGCCTTTTTTATTTTATTTATTTATTTACTTTGTGAACAGACCACAAAACTTTGAAGAAAAAAATCAATGTATGGTATCGATACAGTTTATATCTGAGGAATAGACATTATGTTATTAATTGTTATGTTTGCTCTCAGACACCATATTTTGTAGGACATCAACATAGAGCCTACTGATCTTACTGATTAATTTTCAGATATTTTACTCACCTCAAGGATTTGGGAGACTGTTGAGACTGAAATGTATTGCCCAGGAAGGAAGTTAAATGGGTGAGGAAAAGATTTTCTGTTACACCCACGGTAAGGATAAGATTGATAGGGAGACGGACGTAAGTTAGGGTTAACCTGGGTATTTCAGCAATCATTATTACATTTGAGATCAGACCACAGATCTATTTGTTTGAAAATGTTTTGAAAAAATCTGGTCATGTTTTGCCAAATCCGGGACATGGGGAATATATCACAATGGTTTTGTATACATATCTATGAGCAATGTAGTTATGTGTCCTTTGTTCTGACTCACTCCAAAGCCACAGGACAAAGTGTGCTACATTTTGAGACTGTTGACGCAAGGGGAACTTGCCCTATTGACGATCATCTGCTTCTCTGTGGATATCTGTTCATATCTGCCTTTGACCTGGACAGGCAGGAGGACTTGCTGAATTTAAAGAGCATTCTTTTCTTTGTCCGCAGTAGAGAATCAAGAACCGGAGGAGGAGGAAGTGCACTGCCACTGCTCCAAATTACCGTATCTGGACATTGTAATGTTTCTCCAGAGCACAAGCTATGGAGTGATGGACAGAAAAGTGATTCTATTTTCCCATGGGCAGGGCTTGGTAAGATTATGCGGAGTTTGGAAATTATAAATTATAGGTTTAGTAGTGTTGTTAATTCATTCCTTGTAAGTTTAAAGGGTCTGACAGCTGAAATATAAAAATGCAGGTTAACTGCTTTGCAAGATAGATTAGTTTTACGCACATCATGAAATATGCTATTTCTGAATATATAGCTAATGTTATAGGCCTTACAGACTGTTCAGAGGGCTGAAAAAACAAAAAAAACTAATTCTGTTGAGAATCCTGGCATCAAATAGCATGATAGTATTCATTTTTGTGTTACTAAAATGTTGTGTTTTGCTCCATGTTGTAAACAGGAGCTTGGCTAATGTAGAATTAAATTTGATCAAAAAAATAATTCAGTGCATGTTCAAAGCAGAGACAAGGAGCCAATTCTCAGTTCTCAGTTTTATTTTAAACAGATTCACAAATTGCAGTTTTACAGAGAAACATGCTCATTTTCTCTGGGCCAGATTAAAGACATCTGACAACGAATTGTTTTCATGTCATAACTTTTATAAACATCCAAACTTCCCTAGTTCTGGGCGTCTCTTCTCCCTCGGAAACTGCTCCAATCAGAACGTTTTTCATAAGATGGAAGTGTCCTCCTCCTTGGTCAACAGTTCATTCTGAGTTTTATGGTTTTATGGTTCCGGGTCCTCCCAAGCAAAACTCCTAGTTTTATGGCCTGCAATAAATCCTAATCTACAGACATCCTGGTTGTACAACATGCAGTAAATTACCCAAGAGTTTTATTGCTTAAAAGCTTACCCCAATTAAAATACTGGTCAACAATGTGCTTTACACCCCCATGAATAATATAAAAAAGACCTCTACCTCTGAATGCCTACCAAAGATATTTAAAAACATATGTACTACGAAACTGTATATAAAAATAGCCCCAAAAAAGTAAAGTACAACGAATCCCTCTTTCAATCTATTTTAAAATAGATTGATCACTCCTCTGTACTCTCCTTCAGGGTTAGTGTTTAAAACTTAAGATAAAGCATTTGAGAATGCAAAAAACATCAAACCCAAGAAATTTTATCAGTTTAAAGCATGAAGTCTTTCATATGATACCACAACAAGACTTCCAGATCAAAATTCAAAACACATCCTGTTAAAATACCTTTTTAACCTTAACTCCCATTACTCAAAAAATGTAAATCTGTTAATTATAAATTCACCCTCTTTTGGCATTATTCAAAAAATTTATTTTAACAATTCCCAAAAACTAAATTCAAAACCCAAAAATGTAATAGTAGGTATAAGAATGTCTTAAATGTGAAGAGATAATTAAATCTGACTTGATACATGTTAATACTGTGGAAGAAGCTTAGAAAACCCATGAACATAGACATTATTACTATGTTATATTCTGAAATAAATCAAACTTAAAGTGGGAAGAACCCTGTGAAACAGAAAAAAATAGTTAGAAGTAACATTTTTGTTCTTTTAAAAGTTCATATCTTCTCTTCCGCACCGCTGGCATTCCGTCCAAGGCTGCTGGGAGCTGCATTCAGTAAATGTCTATAAAGGAACTGTCTTTTCCAAATGAAATCATAATCAGATGATTACAATAATAATCCCTCTTTAATGGTCAATTACTCCCGTAATTGACCATTTCCCAAACACAGCCAATTCATTCAGGTGCAGGAAGATGCGATCTGATGCCATTAAGAAAACCTGGTATGGAATCAAATGATTAATTTAACATTTACGCATTGTTTCTGAATACTTCCTTACAGCTTTAAAAAACCCATAACATGTTGTCATATAGCCAGAAATATATCCCATAAAGTACGCAAAAACTAACCTAGTTAGCCTGAGTTTTTCCCACTTTAGCTGTCAGACCCTGTAAATTTTCCAAGTATAAATTAACAAAACTAAACCTATAAATTTAAAGTATCCAATTATCTTTAAATTCACCAAACCTGGGCACGTTTGGTGCACGGAGTGCGTCAACAGTGGACAAACAGCCATACATGTCCCATGCCCTAATTTGGCAAATCAATATAATCTTATTTAGTTTTACTAAACATGTCCAAACAAGTAGATCTATGGTCTGATCACAAATACAATCAAAAGTATAGAAAAACGCAGGTTAACCTCTATCAGTCAGTCTTACCCACTCTGCGAATTCTTCCATCACCCCCATAACTTCCTTCCTGGGCAATACATTTCAGTCTCAACAGTCTCCCAAATCCTTGAGGTGAGTAAAATATCTGAAAATTAATCAGTAAGATCAGTAGGCTCTATGTTGATGTCCTACAAAATGGTGTCTGAGAGCAAACATAACAATTCATAACATAATGTCTATTCCTCAGATATAAACTGCATCGATACCATTCACTAATTCTTTTCTTCAAAGTTTAGTGGTCTGTTCACAAAGTAAATAGATAAATAAAATAAAAAAAAGGCTGGATTTTTCTGTTAGATATTGCTAAAGCACCACTAAAACATTGCAATAACAAAAATAAAGGCAATAACCATCTGCAAAGGTTCTATCCCCTTTTTTTCTGTCCCTCTTGTAAACAGTCTCTATGGAAAAGTGGCTCTCCTGGTTTCGCTTCACTGAGGTTGAGACGAATAGCTCATATTGAACTAAACCCCTTTGAAATTCAGACTTCACACCACTTTTCCCAGACTCTGTCCCTTTAATCAATTAATAATTTCTGCTAATATAAGTATGCTACTTACAGTGAGATAAAGATGTCCAACTAGGTTCCCCTCCAATTATAACTGTTGTTGGTGTTGTCAAGGTTACCTGTGAAGCTCCTCCCATCTGAGCAATTACCAATAACGATCCAGTCTCCAACTCCCCATCACTTAAGTGTACTGGATCTCTATCAAGCTGGCTCAGACAACCAAAAAGAAAAAAAAGTTAGTAAAACAAATGCAGAGAAAGAAATAACCCAAAGCATAAAAAAAATTTATGAAAACCAAAAAACATGAAACAAAATGACGGAACAACTTTCGTAAAGAATTCTATGAGACTTGCAGGCTTGTTGTGCATACAAAGCCTGTCTCACTCCTTGCTCCAATTAATGTAATCGCAGACTATCAAACCTAAAGTACTTATTTATTAACACAATCCAATCTAAATTCAAAGTAACTTTTGCTTATATGATTCCTCTTTAAACAAACACAAAAAGCCAACTGGGCAAGATATTCTGGTTGTAAATAATGAAACAGTTCATACTTCAAGAACATCTGTCAGATTCTGTGAAGTGAATCAAACATAGTCAAACTGATTTGTGCAACTAAAACTCCAGTTACTCCCTCTACATGGCAGTTGACCTTTTTTCTAAAATGTTTGTAACATGTATAATACTCCAATTTCCATTAATCAATAAAACTAAAAATACAAAATCATTTCATAAACAAGCTTCAAAAGATAAAATGTCTCTAAACAAAAGTTTAAAAATTAAAACAAAACAACAAAAATCATCATTTTACAGTCAATCCCAATTATCCTGCTATGTCTCAAAGTACAAACACTAAATTTAATTGAAGCTTCTAAACAAATGTCAAATAAATGACCACTGAATCATGTTTTCTTTAATCCAGCTTCTCAAATTAACATTTTCCAAAGTTCTCATTAATAAGCAGACCGCAATTCAGAAATCTGGGTCAGAATCCAAATCGAACCAAATATATAAAGGTTGAGAGAGAAAGAGAAAAAAAAATAAAAAATAAGAAAAAAATAAAGAAAGTAAAATCAAAAAATCTAAATAAATTGTCAGTTACAGAGTCCCCACTAATCAAATGGTATATTATGCCATTATTCTATGATCAGAACTGTTCTAAAATGTTTCAGGACATGTAAATTTACTCTCAGCATCAAGTAGACTAGCTAACAATTAATGAATAACATCTGAAAGATTAATCTTAAACTTTAAAACTAAAACCAATTCTTATTTGTCAAAACAAAATGTGCATTCAAATATATGGTAAAAAAATTATTTCAATGTAGCTGGTCCAATCACATTTTGCTTCTACACGATCAGAATAAATGAATTAGAATTTACTTCTTATTTCTAAATTAAACCATCATTTCGATCACCGCTGATATTCATTATTTGTTCTTAAATAAATCTACCAAAGACTTTAGTTGTTACTTTCAATCCTTAGACCAATTCCAAATTTATCCCCAGTCTGTTTAAAAACAAACTGATTCCTTAAAGATGACTCTGTGTTTTAATGTTTTCTTTTTTTTTTCAAACTCAAACATTCAAATCCCACTAGTTTAGAAAATATCACTATGATAAGTATTGTTTTGCATGGTAAAAACATTCAATTTGTAACGGAATTGAAATATGCTGGGTTACTCCTTGAACCCCAGTTGAAATTTGATAAATCCAATAAGCATTTAGTGTCCACAAAATCCTTAAGAATGTTCAATTGTGTAAATAATTTAACACCAGTCTCCTTTAGGTCATTCATTCAGAGACTAAGCTATATTTCTAAAGTCTATAGAGCCATCAGAAATAAGCCAAACATAATTTTAGCATAAATGATACTTATTTAAATCACAGAAAGAATTCATAAACTGTTCGTGGTCTCAGATAAGAATATATGCAGTTCTGAGAAGTTTTACTCATTCTCTGTACCATTCAACACGGTGCTTATTAAAATAATTTAAACCAGTTTGTTGCTTTCCAATTAACACCGTTTGCTTTTCGTTCTATTCTTATAATTACTGCTTATAGCTTTATCTTTATTTAGGCCAACTTAATCAAATCCTGCTTAGATCAATCAAAAAGCAACAAATCCACCTAATTAAAGATTCAAAAAAATGCAACTTTTATTTTGACTATAAACTCCCCTCTTTTTGATTTTAAAGATGAAATCAAAAATTAAAACTTCACCAAGTCAGAATCGACTCATGAGTAACTGTTCTTAGTCATTTGCGTTTAATTGTAACATGCATCATTATCCCAATAAATGTACATGCTCTCCTCATGTGATAAATTGAGCCTTCTCTGGCAAAACCAGTTAACTAAATTCAGCATGTACTTCTTAATCTTTAATCTCCGTATTGTAACAGTTCAGTTAAATGTGAAACACCTTAAATTGCCCTTCGTAGAAAATGTGCTAAAACATTGCCGAAGGGAGTCCAAATGAGTAGCAAACAAAATTTATCTGAGCAGTTATCTGAGGCCGTTTTCTAACAAACGTCCAGTCATGTCATAAAATATTACATCCTAATTAACCAGAAAAATTTAACAAAATCCAAATTCGTTTAAGTCTTAACAAGGCAATCGTCTGCAGGAGTCTGTAATCACTTTCTATCCAAAATCAACTTCTAGCTTACAAGACACATAACATGCAGTTATTTTTAACCACAAAACACATTGACACACAAAAGCAAAAACGCTAGCATAGCACAGCAGCCTACAGCAACGTGCTACCGTTAACCCTCTTTGTCCAACGAAACCTAAAACAGTACAAAACGTACGGCGAAAACACTCAAGAAAATCGCAAAACACACTTTAGAAAATTACATACCGCAATGCCAGGTCTTAATCCGCACAATTTATACCACTTTACCAAACTTTAATTCGGCACGAACAAAACAATCTCCTGTTCGTCCAACACGGACTGAAACACATGTTTCCAAACAGCCGTCCCGCACAGAAAACACCGAATCTACAACGTCCGTTACAGCCCAAAACCATTAACAAAAAACACAACATTATAAGCGGTGACTTTCAGACCTTATTAATTATTTTATCACGGAGGTTTACACCAATCTGTTACAATTTTCGTAGTCTGCTTTGAGAAATTTCCCGGCGCCAGCCTCCAGAAAACCACTCAAAAGACTCGAACAGATGGCAGAAAGCCGCCTATAACCACTAATTTATTAATCAAAACATATAGTCAAAGCTGTTGTATGTTTGCCGTGCTATTAAGCAGAAAATAACGCAGAATTCGCTCCGCTATCTCACCACCTAGCTTGGGCGTCCGCTCTGATGGCCTGTTGTAAATGTTCACAGCTAATTCTTATAGATTTTTTAATTTCAGTTATCCATCATATTTAGTTATATATTTATTTATCTATTTTAATGATTTTATTATACCCGAGTTCAGTATTTATACTATAACATTTTAACACAAACGCAACATCTCCAGCACGTCTCGCAAAGCGCCTGCGTAAAAAACCATCTCACACACACACATACGCACACACATACACAGTACTTGTACAATATTATCAAACACTAACCTCAATCGGACCACCAAAAGCCGGACCATTAAACACGCAATCCAATTCACGTGGCTCAATCGTGCGTTTGGAGATACGCCGGCCGTTCAAGGTAATCCGTACAGATTAACAGAGGGCATCACAGGCCCTGCCGTCAACTTTTTTCGTTTGCCAGCCTTGAAGAATCTCCGACAGCGTCCTGTCGAAGTCGAGAGGCCAATTCTCAAGCCCCGATCCGCACTTTGGCTCCGATTTTGAGTCGTTGAAGGGACCGCTCCATCCAGTCCATCTGCTCCATTGTCCTTCTGTATTCTCCGGAGAAAAACCAGCCCCCCTGGGCGCGCAGTGTAACAAACTCCATCTCCCAGCAGGCACCGGTGTCTCTCTGCGGAGCGCAAAGAAGGTTGCAATCATGTGCAGAACAGACAGACAAAAGAGCAGCTTCAACTACGGGCCCGCAACAGTTAATCTGCTCAAAACAAAAAAACATATTTAACTTGCATGACAACATTTACCCAATGTTAGATTAACCAATCAACAGAATTAAAAACTACGCAACTCTGCGCAAATTGTCAATAGAGCAAATACATGTCCGTCTAATTAATTTAAAAAATAACTGGATCTTGGTCCAAACTCTGCACACGTTCGGGGTCACCATTTGTAGAATTAAATGTTATCAAAAAAATAATTCAGTGCATGTTCAAAGCAGAGACAAGGAGCCAATTCTCAGTTCTCAGTTTTATTTTAAACAGATTCACAAATTGCAGTTTTACAGAGAAACATGCCCATTTTCTCTGGGCCAGATTAAAGACATCTGACAACGAATGGTTTTCATGTCATAACTTTTATAAACATCTAAACTTCCCATGTTCTGGGCGTCTCTTCTCCCTCGGAATCTGCTCCAATCAGAACGTTTTTCATAAGATGGAAGTGTCCTCCTCCTTGGTCAACAGTTCATTCTGAGTTTTATGGTTTTATGGTTCCGGGTCCTCCCAAGCAAAACTCCTAGTTTTATGGCCTGCAATAAATCCTAATCTACAGACATCCTGGTTGTACAACATGCAGTAAATTACCCAAGAGTTTTATTGCTTAAAAGCTTACCCCAATTAAAATACTGGTCAACAATGTGCTTTACACCCCCATGAATAATATAAAACAGACCTCTACCTCTGAATGCCTACCAAAGATATTTAAAAACATATGTACTACGAAACTGTATATAAAAATAGCCCCAAAAAAGTAAAGTACAACACTAACTTGGGATTCTTCTTATGTTTTCTAGTGCCAAATTTAGCAATTTGGCAAAGAGGGAAGAGCTGAGTTCGTACTAGCACTAAAATGATGATTAGAGAAATTATTACTATTATTATTACTAATTGTGTTGAAGGTAAAGAATGGAGAATGGATGAGATTTCTGTTTTGTTTGTTTGCAATTATTATAGCTTGTATTTTATTATTTTTTTCGATTTAACGGGATGGTGTGTTTTACTGAAGTAAATTAGAACCTTCTGGTTTGCTTAGAGGATGATACCTACACAGAATTCAGATGTTTTAGGAATTGGATAATCATTAACCCTAACTTATATAATTAGATGAGAAGTCATACATGTATGTTTGTAGTTCTTTGAGCTCATTCACAGACGCCCGGACACTTTGGAGATTACTCTTCTTCGTTCTTTGTGGAGAATGAAATACCTTTCTGACAAATTATAAACAACAGCAAATTGGTCAGCTCCAGGCTGTTTGGATCAAAACAATGTGGAGGATGATGGACAAACAAGTGCGTCACCAGGTTCAACACTGCACATAATGAATGCTCTTTGCTATGAATTCTTGCTGAACACTGGTGAAGTGGTCGAAGATTTAAAGTGATTATTTGATGAGCTCACTGGACCAAGAAGCAATAGGATTCAAGAAATAAGGAACAAAAAAAACTCAGTTCACATTTACGGGCAAAATAATCCCTTGTGACTGAGAAGGACCAGGTTAGTCTACACCTGTGTTCTGAAGATTTCACCTGGACGCAAAAGGATGAATACAGACAATGAAAATGTATGAATGATTGTGGGGAAAAAAAGTGACAAAACCATTGTAAATTGTTTTGTTTTTATGTTTCTGTATTTTTACATTGTTAAGCTACATGGTTATCTGATGGATCTGTAAAAAGTAATTGATTACTAATGTTTGATTAAGGTGTTTTAGTTACTATACCTTTAAATTATACTTTTAAGATTGTTTTAGAGGTATTTTGCAGAGTCAGCTCTTGTTTGGGTCACAGAACAACAGGAAAATAATGATCCTTCTTTAGGAAGGGTCAAAAGAGGGAAAATGATGGGAAATACAGTATAAAACATTACTTTGGGATGTATGAAATGTATTGGTGACTTTATTATAACCGCTTTGAAGTGTTGTTATTGCTTAAAGAGATGTTTTGTCATGTGCATACAGGTTAGTAAGATAAAAACAGGAACTTTAGAACAGGATGATAAACCTTTGCACCCAAAGTAGTGGAGAAAAACAGGATATGAAGGATGTCTGGACTGCAAAAGATTAGGGCAATAGATTAGGACATGTACGAAATAACGGTTGCAAAGTCAGAATAACAGGAAGGTAATTAATTATGCATGCATGGTTGTAAGGAGGCTGGTCTTGACAAAAGTTTGAATGAACCAATCATGTTTTGTGTCCCATATTTAGCGTTAGGGGGGAGGTTCTCTAACTTTGTGTTAAAATATAAAACTTAATGTTTCTGTTATATACGTTGTCATTCCTCCTAGGGTGACCCAGAGTGTGGATAATAATTTATACCACTCTGTAAGCTAAATATTTGATTTGTTTTAAGCAACCCTGTGAACCAGTATTTGATTTCTTGTATTAAAATGTAAAGAAAATTAAATTACTCTCGTCTCCTCTCTGATAAAAATGAACACCCATGGAATTTATAGAGTTAAGGTTTAAATTGAATATAGAATAAAATCCTTCAGGTTGTCCGTCAACCTATAATACGGCAGCCACTCAACGATGTTATTCCGAACATCAAAATCTCCTGAGTAAAACATTGAAAATCTGTGACGTTTTAGCGGGATTAGAGTCGAACGGGTCTTTTGCGTAGGCTGCACCAGCTTTAATTACCAGATCAGAAGTAAAAACAAGGGGGCCTGCTTTTGTGGTGCCAAAACCGATCAAAACAGTTAAGTAGATGCATTCGCCAAGAATCTAACCGGGCCCTCCTTCGTGGCAGGCAAAAAGTCTACCACTGAACCAACAATGCTGTCACGCGCTTCCTCAACCCATGTGCGCATGTCGTTTGCTATCTACATCTTCCCGCTAAAACACATTTTTTGCAATAGTTTCATGATGTTGTTGAGTTTCTGTTAAAAGCTGTATTCAGGCTTCAATAGCTGCTTAGTGAGATATTTCATTCTAATCCGCATACAGAAATGTTTTGAAGTCAAAAATGGTGGGATGAACAAGAACAAATAACATTTCCTTCAGCTCTCACAAGCTTGCCCTTGATCAAAATAGTTAAGTAGATGCATTCGCCAAGAATCTAACTGGGGCCTCATTCGTTGCAGGCAACAAGTCTACCACTGAACCACCAATGCTGTCACGCCCTTCCTCAACCCATGTGTGCATGTCGTTTGCTATTTACATCCATCCAACCATCCATTTTCTGATCCGCTTATTCCTCAAGGCAAGGCAAGGCAATTTTATTTTTATAGCACACTTTCAACACAAGGTAATTCAAGGTGCTTTACATGATTCAGTGATAATGATAAACCACATGAGTACAAACAAAACATATAAGTTTAACAGTAATCAATCAGTAAGAAAAGATAATGTAAGGAACAAATTTATGTAATTAATACACAATCACTTCAAAAAGAAATAAAAAAGTAAGAACAGAAATTAAACCACAACAATAAAAAATTGTTTAAGGAACAAATTTATGCAATTAAAACAGATTAAAACAGATAAAACACAAACGGGTAAACAAAACAAAAAGTGATCAAAAAGTGCAATTTAAGATTCAAATGCAGCTCTGAATATTAGAGTTTTTATCTTTGATTTAAAAGAGCCTAGCGATTCAGCGTTTTTGCATTCGTCTTGAAGTTTATTCCACATTTCTGGAGCATTGAAGCTGAAAGCTGCCTCTCCCTGTTTAGTTCTCATTCTAGGGACGATTAGTAGGCTAGAGTTGGAGGACCTGAGTGGTCTGCTGGGTTGGTAGAGTGACAGCATATCTTCAATGTACTTTGGTGCTAAAGATTTATAAACAAGTAGGAGTATTTTAAAGTCTATTCTCCGAGCTACAGGGAGCCAGTGTAAGAACTTTAGAGCTGGGGTGATGTGTTCTACTTTCCCGGTTCTAGTGAGAACACGAGCAGCAGCATTCTGGATCAGCTGCAGCTGTCTGATATATTTTTTAGGTAGACCTGTGAGGACGCTGTTGCTGTAATCAATCCGACTAAAGATAAACGCACGGATCAGTTTTTCACGGTCCTTCTGTGACATCACTCCTTTAATCCTAGAAATGTTCCTCAGTTTATAGAAAGCTGACCTTGTTATTGCCTTTATGTGACCCTGGAGGTTCAGGTCTGAGTCCATTCTTACACCTAGATTACGAGCCTGATGAGTAATTTTTAGTTGTATTAGCTGAAGCTGTGTGCTGACTTTGGATCGTTCCTCCTTAGGTCCAAAAATAATTATTTCTGTTTTGTTTCTGTTTAGCTGGAGAAAGTTATAGGACATCCAGTCGTTGATTTGTTCAATGCATTCATTTAAGGTCTGGATAGAATCAAAGTCACCTGGTGATAATGTAATGTATAGCTGTGTGTCGTCTGCATAGTTATGGTAGCTAATCTGATTGGCTGCTATAATCTTGGTTAGTGGGAGCATATACATATTGAACAGGAGGAGGCCCAGGATGGAGCCCTGGCGGACCCCACATGTGATTTCTGTTTGTTCTGATGAGAAATTTCCGATGGACACAAAGAACGTCCTATTTTTGAGGTAAGATTCGAACCATTGAAGAGCTGTACCAGTGAGTCCGACCCAGCTCTCTAATCGTTCCAGTAATATTGTATGATCAACGGTGTCAAACGCTGCACTGAGGTCCAACAGAACCAACACTGTAGTTTTACTGCTGTCTGTATTTATGCGGATGTCTTTGAAAACTTTGACAAGGGCAGTCTCAGTGCTGTGATGAGCACGGAAACCAGATTGAAAATGATCTAAGGAGTTGTTCGTTGTCAGGAGTGTGTTCAACTGTTGAGATGCAGCTTTTTAAATAATCCTACTGATGAATGGGAGATTAGAGATTGGCCTATAATTCTGCATCAAGGTATTATCTAGGTTTTTTCTCTTTAATAGGAGTTTGATAACTGCTGTTTTGAGGGCCTGGGGGAAGACACCTGACTGGAGGGATGTCTTAACTATTTGCATCAGATCCGACTTAATGACAGGGAGAACTTTCTTTAAAAAAGCTGTGTGTAAGATATCGAGGCAGCAAGAGGAGGAGTTCAGTTGTTTAATAATTTCATCAAGATGTGATTGATTTAGTTTTTCGAAATCAGACATATTATCTGCATTATTTTTAAGTGGGAATGATAATGTTGGTGGGTTTGTTGCTGCTTTACAGATTGATCTTCTAATTTCTAGAATCTTTTCACGGAAGAAGTTGGCAAATTCAGTACAGGCCCTAGTGGAGTGTAGCTCAGGAGCTGCTGTCACTGGAGGATTGGTTAGTCTTTCAACTGTTGCGAATAAGGTCCGAGCGTTATTGATCTTTTTGTTAATGATTTTAGAGATGAATGATTCCCTTTCAGTTTTCAAGGTTAATTTATATTTGTTCAACCTGTTTTTGTAGATCTCATAGTGAACCTGGAGATGAGTTTTCCTCCACACACATCTTTAATCTGTCACAAAGCAGGGCTTGAATCTTCGTACAGGTAACAACTATTCATTCGTCATGGTTTTTCATTATAAGTACTCAGGGCTAAAAAATATTTTTAGCTTTTAGGTATGAAAATATAGTTGGTAAGATATCCTTCATTCTCGTGGAAAAAGCTTACAGCACCTGGTATTCCCAGGCAGTCTCCCATCCAAGTACTAACCAGGCCCAATCCTGCTTGCTTTCTGAGATCAAACGAGATCAGGCGTACAAGGGTGGTGTGACCGTGAGCTGAAAGCCTGCGACAAAGTACTTATTTAATCTGTCACAAAGCTGGGTTTGAAGCGTGGTACAATGTTACAACTATTTCTTCTGCATTGTTTTCATCATAAGTACTCAGGGCTAAAAAAATATTTTTAGCTTTTAGGTGTGAAAATACAGTTGGCAAGATATCCTTTATTCTCCCTTCTTGTGGAAAAAGCTTATAACACTTGGTATTCCCAGGCAGTCTCCCATGCAAGTACTAACCAGGCCGAACCCTGCTAAGCTTCTGAGATCAAACGAGATCAGGCGTACAAGGGTGGTGTGACCGTAAGCGATAAGGACGCCACGAAGCACATCTTTAATCTTTAACAAATCAGTGATTGAATCTTCGTACAAATAATAAACTATTTATTCGTCATGGTTTTTCATCATAAGTATTCAGGGCTAAAAAAAAATACTTTTAGCTTTTAGGTGTGAAATTACATTTGCAAGATATCGTTCATTCTCCCTTCTGGTGGAAAAAGCTTACAGCACCTAGTATTCCCAGGCAGTCTCCCATCCAAGTACTAACCAGGCCAAACCCTGCTTAGCTTCTGAGATCAAGCGTACAAGAGTGGTGTGGCTGTAAGCCAGAATTCTGCCACAAAGCAGTTCTTTAATCTGTCACAAAGCTGGGTTTGAAGCGTGGTACAATGTTACAAGTATTTATTCGTCATGGTTTTTCATCATAACTACTTACTGTGTGTCCAGACCAAACGCGATAGGAGCGACTAGAGCTTGAGGTTTACATGTAAAATCAATGGAGGAGCGCGATGAAGCGCGACTTGGTGTCCCGCGACACTTCAGAAGCAGATTTGCGTCGCGAAAAAGCTTTTCTGCCTGATTTGCGTGGACAATTTGCGCTACAGATGCAATGGAAAATTCGTGCTGCATTTTATGTGGTGCATTTTGTGCATTCGCACTCATGACGTCTATCGCTTGAGTTGGAAAAATCTGAACTCCAGCGTCAAATCGCACCGCGACAACCAATCAGGGGACAGAGTTTTAGTGATTCTGTGACTGTCATGGAGTCACAGCCTCAGCAGGACATGGAGGAAATACTGATAAACACCGGGGCTAATCACCCCGGGCTTCATGACACAAGCAGTTTGCTATACAGATGGAAAAAAAAAACTATTTAGACAGGAATGCACCTCTCGGCCTAGAACTGAGCCTTGAAACAGCCTCCTCACCTGGTTTCCTGGTAGCAGCTCCCGCACCACGTATCCGAAGCTCACCAAACCCCCAGTGCAGCGGTCCCAGCTCTACCGGAGGCTAGGCCGAACACGTAATCCACTCTGTCCTCCATCAGCTCGGTCGATAATCCACCGCCAGCTGCACTGTAGCCGCAGCTCTGCTGAAGGCCAGTTCGCACGTGAAAATACAATATTTGATGCACGACCAGTTCGTGTTGTACACGCTTCAAGGTGCAAATGTTCAAGCATCTAGTTGGGGGCATGAGGCGCGTTTTGACGCTTTTGGTGTGGACACAACCTTAGGCCTAAAAAAAAATATTTTTAGCTTTTAGTTGTGAAAATACAGTTGGTAAGATATCATTCATTCTCCCTTCTGGTGGGAAAAGCTTACGGCACCTGGTATTCCCAGGCAGCCTCCCATCCAAGTACTAACCAGGACCAACCCTGCTTAGCTTCTGAGGAATACCATATATTTGTGAACACTTTTATTTACATTCTTGTATAATCTGCTTTACGTATATGTTGGTAAACATTTTTATATGTAGTTTCATATAACCTGCCTTATTATTTCAGAAAGGAACAAAGCTGGTTTCACAGTGAAGGACAACTTGTTTTCACAGAGACGTATTGTACCAGAACAGGGTTTGAAGTAAAAACAATCTTACATTTGTACCAGGCTTTTACAACAGTCATAAATACCAAGTTGTGTTTAGGAAATTACCCAGTTGTGTAGAAACAGGAAGAAAGATAGTTTAGGACCCCCCATAAAAGCGGGTGTTTGCAAATAAAAAC